>JASTWF010000964.1:0-142500 GCA_030390025.1 Squalus acanthias
GTACTGGAGCAATACTGGTGTAAGGGGGACAGTACTGGAGCAATACTGGTGTAAGGGGGACAGTACTGGAGCAATACTGGTGTAAGGAGGACAGTACTGGAGCAATACTGGTGTAAGAGGGACAGTACTGGAGCAATACTGGTGTAAGGGGGACAGTACTGGAGCAATACTGGTGTAAGAGGGACAGTACTGGAGCAATACTGGTGTAAGGGGGACAGTACTGGAGCAATACTGGTGTAAGGGGGACAGTACTGGAGCAATACTGGTGTAAGAGGGACAGTACTGGAGCAATACTGGTGTAAGGGGGACAGTACTGGAGCAATACTGGTGTAAGGGGACAGTACTGGAGCAATACTGGTGTAAGGGGGACAGTACTGGAGCAATACTGGTGTAAGGGGGACAGTACTGGAGCAATACTGGTGTAAGGGGGACAGTACTGGAGCAATACTGGTGTAAGAGGGACAGTACTGGAGCAATACTGGTGTAAGAGGGACAGTACTGGAGCAATACTGGTGTAAGGGGACAGTACTGGAGCAATACTGGTGTAAGGGGACAGTACTGGAGCAATACTGGTGTAAGGGGACAGTACTGGAGCAATACTGGTGTAAGAGGGACAGTACTGGAGCAATACTGGTGTAAGGGGACAGTACTGGAGCAATACTGGTGTAAGGGGGACAGTACTGGAGCAATACTGGTGTAAGGGGACAGTACTGGAGCAATACTGGTGTAAGAGGGACAGTACTGGAGCAATACTGGTGTAAGGAGGACAGTACTGGAGCAATACTGGTGTAAGAGGGACAGTACTGGAGCAATACTGGTGTAAGGGGACAGTACTGGAGCAATACTGGTGTAAGGGGACAGTACTGGAGCAATACTGGTGTAAGGGGACAGTACTGGAGCAATACTGGTGTAAGAGGGACAGTACTGGAGCAATACTGGTGTAAGAGGGACAGTACTGGAGCAATACTGGTGTAAGGGGGACAGTACTGGAGCAATACTGGTGTAAGGGGGACAGTACTGGAGCAATACTGGTGTAAGGGGACAGTACTGGAGCAATACTGGTGTAAGAGGGACAGTACTGGAGCAATACTGGTTGTAAGAGGGACAGTACTGGAGCAATACTGGTGTAAGAGGGACAGTACTGGAGCAATACTGGTGTAAGGGGGACAGTACTGGAGCAATACTGGTGTAAGAGGGGACAGTACTGGAGCAATACTGGTGTAAGGGGGACAGTACTGGAGCAATACTGGTGTAAGGGGGACAGTACTGGAGCAATACTGGTGTAAGGGGGACAGTACTGGAGCAATACTGGTGTAAGAGGGACAGTACTGGAGCAATACTGGTGTAAGGGGGACAGTACTGGAGCAATACTGGTGTAAGAGGGACAGTACTGGAGCAATACTGGTGTAAGAGGGACAGTACTGGAGCAATACTGGTGTAAGGGGACAGTACTGGAGCAATACTGGTGTAAGGGGACAGTACTGGAGCAATACTGGTGTAAGAGGGACAGTACTGGAGCAATACTGGTGTAAGGGGACAGTACTGGAGCAATACTGGTGTAAGGGGGACAGTACTGGAGCAATACTGGTGTAAGGGGACAGTACTGGAGCAATACTGGTGTAAGGGGGACAGTACTGGAGCAATACTGGTGTAAGAGGGACAGTACTGGAGCAATACTGGTGTAAGGGGACAGTACTGGAGCAATACTGGTGTAAGAGGGACAGTACTGGAGCAATACTGGTGTAAGGGGGACAGTACTGGAGCAATACTGGTGTAAGGGGGACAGTACTGGAGCAATACTGGTGTAAGAGGGACAGTACTGGAGCAATACTGGTGTAAGAGGGACAGTACTGGAGCAATACTGGTGTAAGAGGGACAGTACTGGAGCAATACTGGTGTAAGAGGGACAGTACTGGAGCAATACTGGTGTAAGGGGGACAGTACTGGAGCAATACTGGTGTAAGGGGACAGTACTGGAGCAATACTGGTGTAAGGGGACAGTACTGGAGCAATACTGGTGTAAGAGGGACAGTACTGGAGCAATACTGGTGTAAGAGGGACAGTACTGGAGCAATACTGGTGTAAGGGGACAGTACTGGAGCAATACTGGTGTAAGGGGACAGTACTGGAGCAATACTGGTGTAAGAGGGACAGTACTGGAGCAATACTGGTGTAAGGGGGACAGTACTGGAGCAATACTGGTGTAAGAGGGACAGTACTGGAGCAATACTGGTGTAAGGGGACAGTACTGGAGCAATACTGGTGTAAGGGGACAGTACAGGAGCAATACTGGTGTAAGGGGACAGTACTGGAGCAATACTGGTGTAAGGGGGACAGTACTGGAGCAATACTGGTGTAAGGGGGACAGTACTGGAGCAATACTGGTGTAAGAGGGACAGTACTGGAGCATACTGTGTAAGAGGGACAGTACTGGAGCAATACTGGTGTAAGGGGGACAGTACTGGAGCAATACTGGTGTAAGGGGACAGTACTGGAGCAATACTGGTGTAAGAGGGACAGTACTGGAGCAATACTGGTGTAAGGGGGACAGTACTGGAGCAATACTGGTGTAAGGGGGACAGTACTGGAGCAATACTGGTGTAAGAGGGACAGTACTGGAGCAATACTGGTGTAAGGGGGACAGTACTGGAGCAATACTGGTGTAAGAGGGACAGTACTGGAGCAATACTGGTGTAAGGGGACAGTACTGGAGCAATACTGGTGTAAGGGGGACAGTACTGGAGCAATACTGGTGTAAGGGGGACAGTACTGGAGCAATACTGGTGTAAGGGGACAGTACTGGAGCAATACTGGTGTAAGAGGGGACAGTACTGGAGCAATACTGGTGTAAGGGGACAGTACTGAGCAATACTGGTGTAAGGGGACAGACTGGAGCAATACTGGTGTAAGGGGGACAGTACTGGAGCAATACTGGTGTAAGGGGGACAGTACTGGAGCAATACTGGTGTAAGGGGGACAGTACTGGAGCAATACTGGTGTAAGGGGACAGTACTGGAGCAATACTGGTGTAAGAGGGGACAGTACTGGAGCAATACTGGTGTAAGGGGGACAGTACTGGAGCAATACTGGTGTAAGGGGGACAGTACTGGAGCAATACTGGTGTAAGAGGGACAGTACTGGAGCAATACTGGTGTAAGGGGGACAGTACTGGAGCAATACTGGTGTAAGGGGGACAGTACTGGAGCAATACTGGTGTAAGGGGGACAGTACTGGAGCAATACTGGTGTAAGAGGGACAGTACTGGAGCAATACTGGTGTAAGAGGGACAGTACTGGAGCAATACTGGTGTAAGGGGGACAGTACTGGAGCAATACTGGTGTAAGGGGGACAGTACTGGAGCAATACTGGTGTAAGAGGGACAGTACTGGAGCAATACTGGTGTAAGAGGGGACAGTACTGGAGCAATACTGGTGTAAGAGGGACAGTACTGGAGCAATACTGGTGTAAGGGGGACAGTACTGGAGCAATACTGGTGTAAGAGGGACAGTACTGGAGCAATACTGGTGTAAGGGGACAGTACTGGAGCAATACTGGTGTAAGGGGACAGTACTGGAGCAATACTGGTGTAAGAGGGACAGTACTGGAGCAATACTGGTGTAAGGGGGACAGTACTGGAGCAATACTGGTGTAAGGGGACAGTACTGGAGCAATACTGGTGTAAGGGGACAGTACTGGAGCAATACTGGTGTAAGAGGGACAGTACTGGAGCAATACTGGTGTAAGGGGGACAGTACTGGAGCAATACTGGTGTAAGGAGGACAGTACTGGAGCAATACTGGTGTAAGAGGGGACAGTACTGGAGCAATACTGGTGTAAGGGGGACAGTACTGGAGCAATACTGGTGTAAGGGACAGTACTGGACAATACTGGTGTAAGAGGGACAGTACTGGAGCAATACTGGTGTAAGAGGGACAGTACTGGAGCAATACTGGTGTAAGAGGGACAGTACTGGAGCAATACTGGTGTAAGGGGACAGTACTGGAAGCAATACTGGTGTAAGAGGGACAGTACTGGAGCAATACTGGTGTAAGAGGGACAGTACTGGAGCAATACTGGTGTAAGGGGACAGTACTGGAGCAATACTGGTGTAAGGGGACAGTACTGGAGCAATACTGGTGTAAGGGGGACAGTACTGGAGCAATACTGGTGTAAGGGGGACAGTACTGGAGCAATACTGGTGTAAGAGGGACAGTACTGGAGCAATACTGGTGTAAGGGGGACAGTACTGGAGCAATACTGGAGTAAGGGGACAGTACTGGAGCAATACTGGTGTAAGAGGGACAGTACTGGAGCAATACTGGTGTAAGAGGGACAGTACTGGAGCAATACTGGTGTAAGAGGGACAGTACTGGAGCAATACGGTGTAAGGGGACAGTACTGGAGCAATACTGGTGTAAGGGGGACAGTACTGGAGCAATACTGGTGTAAGGGGACAGTACTGGAGCAATACTGGTGTAAGGGGGACAGTACTGGAGCAATACTGGTGTAAGGGGACAGTACTGGAGCAATACTGGTGTAAGGGGGACAGTACTGGAGCAATACTGGTGTAAGGGGACAGTACTGGAGCAATACTGGTGTAAGGGGGACAGTACTGGAGCAATACTGGTGTAAGAGGGACAGTACTGGAACAATACTGGTGTAAGGGGGACAGTACTGGAGCAATACTGGTGTAAGAGGGACAGTACTGGAGCAATACTGGTGTAAGAGGGACAGTACTGGAGCAATACTGGTGTAAGGGGGACAGTACTGGAGCAATACTGGTGTAAGAGGGACAGTACTGGAGCAATACTGGTGTAAGGGGGACAGTACTGGAGCAATACTGGTGTAGAGGGGACAGTACTGGAGCAATACTGGTGTAAGAGGGACAGTACTGAGCAATACTGGTGTAAGGGGGACAGTACTGGAGCAATACTGGTGTAAGGGGACAGTACTGAGCAATACTGGTGTAAGGAGGGACAGTACTGGAGCAATACTGGTGTAAGAGGGACAGTACTGGAGCATACTGGTGTAAGAGGACAGTACTGGAGCAATACTGGTGTAAGGGGACAGTACTGAGCAATATGTGTAAGAGGGGACAGTACAGGAGCAATACTGGTAGTAAGGGGGACAGTACTGGAGCAATACTGGATGTAAGGGGACAGTATGGAAGCAATACTGGAGTAAGAGGGGACAGTACTGGAGCAATACTGGTGTAAGGGGACAGTACTGGACAAATACTGGTGTAAGGGGACAGTACTGGAGCAATACTGGTGTAAGAGGGACAGTACTGGAGCAATACTGGTGTAAGGGGACAGTACTGGAGCAATACTGGTGTAAGAGGGACAGTACTGGAGCAATACTGGTGAAAGAGGACAGTACTGGAGCAATACTGTGTAAGAGGGACAGTACTGGAGCAATACTGGTGTAAGAGGGACAGTACTGGAGCAATACTGGTGTAAGGGGACAGTACAGGAGCAATACTGGTGTAAGAGGGACAGTACTGGAGCAATACTGGTGTAAGGGGGACAGTACTGGAGCAATACTGGTGTAAGAGGGACAGTACTGGAGCAATACTGGTGTAAGGGGGACAGTACTGGAGCAATACTGGTGTAAGGGGACAGTACTGGAGCAATACTGGTGTAAGGGGACAGTACTGGAGCAATACTGGTGTAAGGGGACAGTACTGGAGCAATACTGGTGTAAGGGGGACAGTACTGGAGCAATACTGGTGTAAGGGGACAGTACTGGAGCAATACTGGTGTAAGGGGGACAGTACTGGAGCAATACTGGTGTAAGAGGGACAGTACTGGAGCAATACTGGTGTAAGGGGGACAGTACTGGAGCAATACTGGTGTAAGAGGGACAGTACTGGAGCAATACTGGTGTAAGAGGGACAGTACTGGAGCAATACTGGTGTAAGGGGGACAGTACTGGAGCAATACTGGTGTAAGAGGGACAGTACTGGAGCAATACTGGTGTAAGGGGACAGTACTGGAGCAATACTGGTGTAAGGGGGACAGTACTGGAGCAATACTGGTGTAAGGGGGACAGTACTGGAGCAATACTGGTGTAAGAGGGACAGTACTGGAGCAATACTGGTGTAAGAGGGACAGTACTGGAGCAATACTGGTGTAAGGGGACAGTACTGGAGCAATACTGGTGTAAGGGGACAGTACTGGAGCAATACTGGTGTAAGAGGGACAGTACTGGAGCAATACTGGTGTAAGGAGGACAGTACTGGAGCAATACTGGTGTAAGAGGACAGTACTGGACGCAATACTGGTGTAAGGGGGACAGTACTGGAGCAATACTGGTGTAAGGGGGACAGACTGAGCAATACTGGTGTAAGAGGGACAGTACTGGAGCAATACTGGTGTAAGGGACAGTACTGGAGCAATACTGGTGTAAGGGGGACAGTACTGGAGCAATACTGTTGTAAGAGGGACAGTACTGGAGCAATACTGGTGTAAGAGGGACAGTACTGAGCAATACTGGTGTAAGAGGGACAGTACTGGAGCAATATGGTGTAAGAGGGACAGTACTGGAGCAATACTGGTGTAAGAGGGACAGTACTAGGAGCAATACTGGTGTAAGGAGGACAGTACTGGAGCAATACTGGTGTAAGGGGACAGTACTGGAGCAATACTGGTGTAAGAGGGACAGTACTGGAGCAATACTGGTGTAAGGGGGACAGTACTGGAGCAATACTGGTGTACTGGAGCAATACTGGTGTAAGAGGGACAGTACTGGAGCAATACTGGTGTAAGGGGGACAGTACTGGAGCAATACTGGTGTAAGAGGGACAGTACTGGAGCAATACTGGTGTAAGGGGACAGTACTGGAGCAATACTGGTGTAAGAGGGACAGTACTGGAGCAATACTGGTGTAAGGGGGACAGTACTGGAGCAATACTGGTGTAAGAGGGACAGTACTGGAGCAATACTGGTGTAAGGGGGACAGTACTGGAGCAATACTGGTGTAAGGGGACAGTACTGGAGCAATACTGGTGTAAGGGGGACAGTACTGGAGCAATACTGGTGTAAGAGGGGACAGTACTGGAGCAATACTGGTGTAAGAGGGACAGTACTGGAGCAATACTGGTGTAAGGGGACAGTACTGGAGCAATACTGGTGTAAGGGGGACAGTACTGGAGCAATACTGGTGTAAGAGGGACAGTACTGGAGCAATACTGGTGTAAGAGGGACAGTACTGGAGCAATACTGGTGTAAGGGGGACAGTACTGGAGCAATACTGGTGTAAGGGTGACAGTACTGGAGCAATACTGGTGTAAGAGGGACAGTACTGGAGCAATACTGGTGTAAGGGGACAGTACTGGAGCAATACTGGTGTAAGAGGGACAGTACTGGAGCAATACTGGTGTAAGGGGGACAGTACTGGAGCAATACTGGTGTAAGGGGACAGTACTGGAGCAATACTGGTGTAAGAGGGACAGTACTGGAGCAATACTGGTGTAAGGGGGACAGTACTGGAGCAATACTGTGTAAGGGGACAGTACTGGAGCAATACTGGTGTAAGGGGACAGTACTGGAGCAATACTGGTGTAAGAGGGACAGTACTGGAGCAATACTGGTGTAAGAGGGACAGTACTGGAGCAATACTGGTGTAAGAGGGACAGTACTGGAGCAATACTGGTGTAAGGGGGACAGTACTGGAGCAATACTGGTGTAAGGGGGACAGTACTGGAGCAATACTGGTGTAAGGGGGACAGTACTGGAGCAATACTGGTGTAAGGGGGACAGTACTGGAGCAATACTGGTGTAAGAGGGACAGTACTGGAGCAATACTGGTGTAAGGAGGACAGTACTGGAGCAATACTGGTGTAAGGGGGACAGTACTGGAGCAATACTGGTGTAAGAGGGACAGTACTGGAGCAATACTGGTGTAAGAGGGACAGTACTGGAGCAATACTGGTGTAAGGGGGACAGTACTGGAGCAATACTGGTGTAAGGGGGACAGTACTGGAGCAATACTGGTGTAAGGGGGACAGTACTGGAGCAATACTGGTTGTAAGGAGACAGTACTGAGCAATACTGGTGTAAGAGGGACAGTACTGGAGCAATACTGGTGTAAGAGGGACAGTACTGGAGCAATACTGGTGTAAGGGGGACAGTACTGGAGCAATACTGGTGTAAGGGGACAGTACTGGAGCAATACTGGTGTAAGAGGGACAGTACTGGAAGCAATACTGGTGTAAGGGGGACAGTACTGAGCAATACTGTGTAAGAGGGACAGTACTGGAGCAATACTGGTGTAAGGGGACAGTACTGGAGCAATACTGGTGTAAGGGGACAGTACTGGAGCAATACTGGTGTAAGAGGGACAGTACTGGAGCAATACTGGTGTAAGGGGGACAGTACTGGAACAATACTGGTGTAAGAGGGACAGTACTGGAGCAATACTGGTGTAAGGAGGACAGTACTGGAGCAATACTGGTGTAAGGGGACAGTACTGGAGCAATACTGGTGTGGAGCAATACTGGTGTAAGGGGACAGTACTGGAGCAATACTGGTGTAAGGGGGACAGTACTGGAGCAATACTGGTGTAAGGGGGACAGTACTGGAGCAATACTGGTGTAAGGGGGACAGTACTGGAGCAATACTGGTGTAAGGGGGACAGTACTGGAGCAATACTGGTGTAAGAGGGACAGTACTGGAGCAATACTGGTGTAAGGGGACAGTACTGGAGCAATACTGGTGTAAGGGGACAGGTACTGGAGCAATACTGGTGTAAGGGGGACAGTACTGGAGCAATACTGGTGTAAGGGGGACAGTACTGGAGCAATACTGGTGTAAGAGGGACAGTACTGGAGCAATACTGGTGTAAGAGGGACAGTACTGGAGCAATACTGGTGTAAGAGGGACAGTACTGGAGCAATACTGGTGTAAGGGGGACAGTACTGGAGCAATACTGGTGTAAGGGGACAGTACTGGAGCAATACTGGTGTAAGAGGGACAGTACTGGAGCAATACTGGTGTAAGAGGGACAGTACTGGAGCAATACTGGTGTAAGGGGGACAGTACTGGAGCAATACTGGTGTAAGAGGGACAGTACTGGAGCAATACTGGTGTAAGGGGACAGTACTGGAGCAATACTGGTGTAAGGGGGACAGTACTGGAGCAATACTGGTGTAAGAGGGACAGTACTGGAGCAATACTGGTGTAAGGGGACAGTACTGGAGCAATACTGGTGTAAGGGGACAGTACTGGAGCAATACTGGTGTAAGAGGGACAGTACTGGAGCAATACTGGTGTAAGGGGGACAGTACTGGAGCAATACTGGTGTAAGGGGGACAGTACTGGAGCAATACTGGTGTAAGGGGGACAGTACTGGAGCAATACTGGTGTAAGGGGACAGTACTGGAGCAATACTGGTGTAAGAGGGACAGTACTGGAGCAATACTGGTGTAAGGGGACAGTACTGGAGCAATACTGGTGTAAGGGGGACAGTACTGGAGCAATACTGGTGTAAGGGGACAGTACTGGAGCAATACTGGTGTAAGAGGGACAGTACTGGAGCAATACTGGTGTAAGGGGGACAGTACTGGAGCAATACTGGTGTAAGGGGACAGTACTGGAGCAATACTGGTGTAAGGGGGACAGTACTGGAGCAATACTGGTGTAAGGGGGACAGTACTGGAGCAATACTGTGTAAGGGGGACAGTACTGGAGCAATACTGGTGTAAGAGGGACAGTACTGGAGCAATACTGGTGTAAGGGGGACAGTACTGAGCAATACTGTGTAAGGGACAGTACTGGAGCAATACTGGTGTAAGGGGGACAGTACTGGAGCAATACTGGTGTAAGAGGGACAGTACTGGAGCAATACTGGTGTAAGGGGGACAGTACTGGAGCAATACTGGTGTAAGGGGACAGTACTGGAGCAATACTGGTGTAAGAGGGACAGTACTGGAGCAATACTGGTGTAAAGGGGGACAGTACTGGAGCAATACTGGTGTAAGAGGGGACAGTACTGGAGCAATACTGGTGTAAGGAGGACAGTACTGGAGCAATACTGGTGTAAGAGGGACAGTACTGGAGCAATACTGGTGTAAGGGGACAGTACTGGAGCAATACTGGTGTAAGAGGGACAGTACTGGAGCAATACTGGTGTAAGAGGGGACAGTACTGGAGCAATACTGGTGTAAGAGGGACAGTACTGGAGCAATACTGGTGTAAGGGGACAGTACTGGAGCAATACTGGTGTAAGAGGGACAGTACTGGAGCAATACTGGTGTAAGGGGGACAGTACTGGAGCAATACTGGTGTAAGAGGGACAGTACTGGAGCAATACTGTGTAAGGGGGACAGTACTGGAGCAATACTGGTGTAAGGGGACAGTACTGGAGCAATACTGGTGTAAGGGGACAGTACTGGAGCAATACTGGTGTAAGGAGGGACAGTACTGGAGCAATACTGGTGTAAGAGGACAGTACTGGAGCAATACTGGTGTAAGGGGGACAGTACTGGAGCAATACTGGTGTAAGAGGGACAGTACTGGAGCAATACTGGTGTAAGGGGGACAGTACTGGAGCAATACTGGTGTAAGGGGGACAGTACTGAGCAATACTGGTGTAAGGGGACAGTACTGGAGCAATACTGGTGTAAGGGGACAGTACTGGAGCAATACTGGTGTAAGGGGGACAGTACTGGAGCAATACTGGTGTAAGAGGGACAGTACTGGAGCAATACTGGTGTAAGAGGGGACAGTACTGGAGCAATACTGGTGTAAGGGGACAGTACTGGAGCAATACTGGTGTAAGGGGACAGTACTGGAGCAATACTGGTGTAAGGGGACAGTACTGGAGCAATACTGGTGTAAGAGGGACAGTACTGGAGCAATACTGGTGTAAGTGGACAGTACTGGAGCAATACTGGTGTAAGGGGACAGTACTGGAGCAATACTGGTGTAAGGGGGACAGTACTGGAGCAATACTGGTGTAAGGGGGACAGTACTGGAGCAATACTGGTGTAAGGGGGACAGTACTGGAGCATACTGGTGTAAGGGGGACAGTACAGGTGCAATACTGGTGTAAGGGGACAGTACTGGAGCAATACTGGTGTAAGAGGGACAGTACTGGAGCAATACTGGTGTAAGGGGACAGTACTGGAGCAATACTGGTGTAAGGGGGACAGTACTGGAGCAATACTGGTGTAAGGGGACAGTACTGGAGCAATACTGGTGTAAGAGGGACAGTACTGGAGCAATACTGGTGTAAGAGGGACAGTACTGGAACAATACTGGTGTAAGGGGACAGTACTTGAGCAATACTGGTGTAAGGGGACAGTACTGGAGCAATACTGGTGTAAGGGGGACAGTACTGGAGCAATACTGTGTAAGAGGGACAGTACTGGAGCAATACTGGTGTAAGGGGGACAGTACTGGAGCAATACTGGTGTAAGAGGGACAGTACTGGAGCAATACTGGTGTAAGGGGACAGTACTGGGCAATACTGGTGTAAAGGGGACAGTACTGGAGCAATACCTGGTGTAAGAGGGACAGTACTGGTAGCAATACTGGTGTAAGGGGGACAGTACTGGACAATACTGGTGTAAGGGGGACAGTACTGGAGCAATACTGGTGGAAGGGGACAGTACTGGAGCATACTGGTGTAAGAGGGACAGTACTGGAGCAATACTGGTGTAAGAGGGACAGTACTGGAGCAATACTGGTGTAAGGGGACAGTACTCGGAGCAATACTGGTGTAAGAGGGACAGTACTAGGAGCAATACTGGTGTAAGTGGGACAGTACTGGAGCAATACTGGTGAAGGGGACAGTACTGAGCAATACTGGTGTAGGGGGACAGTACTGAGCAATACTGGTGTAAGGGGACAGTACTGGAGCAATACTGGTGTAAGGGGACAGTACTGGAGCAATACTGGGTAAGAGGGACAGTACTGGAGCAATACTGGTGTAAGGGGGACAGTACTGGAGCAATACTGGTGTAAGGGGACAGTACTGGAGCAATACTGGTGTAAGGGGGACAGTACTGGAGCAATACTGGTGTAAGAGGGACAGTACTGGAGCAATACTGGTGTAAGGGGGACAGTACTGAGCAATACTGGTGTAAGGGGACAGTACTGGAGCAATACTGGTGTAAGGGGACAGTACTGGAGCAATACTGGTGTAAGAGGGACAGTACTGGAGCAATACTGGTGTAAGGGGGACAGTACTGGAGCAATACTGGTGTAAGGGGACAGTACTGGAGCAATACTGGTGTAAGAGGGACAGTACTGGAGCAATACTGGTGTAAGAGGGACAGTACTGGAGCAATACTGGTGTAAGGGGGACAGTACTGGAGCAATACTGGTGTAAGGGGGACAGTACTGGAGCAATACTGGTGTAAGAGGGACAGTACTGGAGCAATACTGGTGTAAGAGGGACAGTACTGGAGCAATACTGGTGTAAGGAGGACAGTACTGGAGCAATACTGGTGTAAGGGGGACAGTACTGGAGCAATACTGGTGTAAGAGGGACAGTACTGGAGCAATACTGGTGTAAGGGGACAGTACTGGAGCAATACTGGTGTAAGAGGGACAGTACTGGAGCAATACTGGTGTAAGAGGGACAGTACTGGAGCAATACTGGTGTAAGGGGACAGTACTGGAGCAATACTGGTGTAAGAGGGACAGTACTGGAGCAATACTGGTGTAAGGAGGACAGTACTGGAGCAATACTGGTGTAAGGGGACAGTACTGGAGCAATACTGGTGTAAGGGGGACAGTACTGGAGCAATACTGGTGTAAGAGGGACAGTACTGGAGCCAATACTGGTGTAAGGGGGACAGTACTGGAGCAATACTGGTGTAAGGGGGACAGTACTGGAGCAATACTGGTGTAAGGGGGACAGTACTGGAGCAATACTGGTGTAAGAGGGACAGTACTGGAGCAATACTGGTGTAAGAGGGACAGTACTGGAGCAATACTGGTGTAAGAGGGGACAGTACTGGAGCAATACTGGTGTAAGAGGGACAGTACTGGAGCAATACTGGTGTAAGAGGGACAGTACTGGAGCAATACTGGTGTAAGGGGGACAGTACTGGAGCAATACTGGTGTAAGGGGGACAGTACTGGAGCAATACTGGTGTAAGAGGGACAGTACTGGAGCAATACTGGTGTAAGAGGGACAGTACTGGAGCAATACTGGTGTAAGAGGGACAGTACTGGAGCAATACTGGTGTAAGAGGGGACAGTACTGGAGCAATACTGGTGTAAGAGGGGACAGTACTGGAGCAATACTGGTGTAAGAGGACAGTACTGGAGCAATACTGGTGTAAGGGGACAGTACTGGAGCAATACTGGTGTAAGGGGGACAGTACTGGAGCAATACTGGTGTAAGGGGACAGTACTGGAGCAATACTGGTGTAAGGGGGACAGTACTGGAGCAATACTGGTGTAAGAGGACAGTACTGGAGCAATACTGGTGAAAGAGGGACAGTACTGGAGCAATACTGTGTAAGAGGGACAGTACTGGAGCAATACTGGTGTAAGAGGGACAGTTCTGGAGCAATACTGTGTAAGAGGGACAGAACTGGAGCAATACTGGTGTAAGAGGGACAGTACTGGAGCAATACTGGTGTAAAGAGGGACAGTACTGGAGCAATACTGGTGTAAGGGGACAGTACTGGAGCAATACTGGTGTAAGAGGGACAGTACTGGAGCAATACTGGGTGTAAGAGGGACTGTACTGGAGCAATACTGTTTAAGAGGGACAGTACTGGAGCAATACTGTGTAAGAGGGACAGTACTGGAGCAATACTGGTGTAAGGGGGACAGTACTGGAACAATACTGGTGTAAGAGGGGACAGTACTGGAGCAATACTGTGTAAGAGGGGACAGTACTGGAGCAATACTGGTGTAAGTGGGACAGTACTGGAGCAATACTGGTGTAAGGGGACAGTACTGGAGCAATACTGGTGTAAGTGGGACAGTACTGGAGCAATACTGGTGTAAGAGGGGACAGTACTGGAGCAATTACTGGTGTAAGGGGACAGTACTGAGCAATACTGGTGTAAGAGGGGACAGTACTGGAGCAATACTGGTGTAAGAGGGACAGTACTGGAGCAATACTGGTGTAAGGGGACAGTACTGGAGCAATACTGGTGTAAGAGGGACAGTACTGGAGCAATACTGGTGTAAGGGGGACAGTACTGGAGCAATACTGGTGTAAGAGGGACAGTACTGGAGCAATACTGGTGTAAGAGGGGACAGTACTGGAGCAATACTGGTGTAAGGGGGACAGTACTGGAGCAATACTGGTGTAAGGGGACAGTACTGGAGCAATACTGGTGTAAGGAGGGACAGTACTGGAGCAATACTGGTGTAAGGGGGACAGTACTGGAGCAATACTGGTGTAAGAGGGACAGTACTGGAGCAATACTGGTGTAAGGGGGACAGTACTGGAGCAATACTGGTGTAAGAGGGACAGTACTGGAGCAATACTGGTGTAAGGGGGACAGTACTGGAGCAATACTGGTGTAAGAGGGACAGTACTGGAGCAATACTGGTGTAAGGGGGACAGTACTGGAGCAATACTGGTGTAAGAGGGGACAGTGCTGGAGCAATACTGGTGTAAGGGGACAGTACTGGAGCAATACTGGTGTAAGAGGGGACAGTACTGGAGCAATACTGGTGTAAGGGGGACAGTACTGGAGCAATACTGGTGTAGAGGGACAGTACTGGAGCAATACTGGTGTAAGGGGGACAGTACTGGAGCAATACTGGTGTAAGAGGGGACAGTGCTGGAGCAATACTGGTGTAAGGGGACAGTACTGGAGCAATACTGGTGTAAGGGGGACAGTACTGGAGCAATACTGGTGTAAGAGGGACAGTACTGGAGCAATACTGGTGTAAGGGGGACAGTACTGGAGCAATACTGGTGTAAGAGGGACAGTACTGGAGCAATACTGGTGTAAGAGGGACAGTACTGGAGCAATACTGGTGTAAGAGGGACAGTACTGGAGCAATACTGGTGTAAGAGGGACAGTACTGGAGCAATACTGGTGTAAGAGGGACAGTACTGGAGCAATACTGGTGTAAGGGGACAGTACTGGAGCAATACTGGTGTAAGGGGGACAGTACTGGAGCAATACTGGTGTAAGAGGGACAGTACTGGAGCAATACTGGTGTAAGGGGACAGTACTGGAGCAATACTGGTGTAAGGGGACAGTACTGGAGCAATACTGGTGTAAGGGGGACAGTACTGGAGCAATACTGGTGTAAGAGGGACAGTACTGGAGCAATACTGGTGTAAGAGGGACAGTACTGGAGCAATACTGGTGTAAGAGGGACAGTACTGGAGCAATACTGGTGTAAGGGGGACAGTACTGGAGCAATACTGGTGTAAGAGGGACAGTACTGGAGCAATACTGGTGTAAGGGGGACAGTACTGGAGCAATACTGGTGTAAGGAGGGACAGTACTGGAGCAATACTGGTGTAAGGGGACAGTACTGGAGCAATACTGGTGTAAGAGGGACAGTACTGGAGCAATACTGGTGTAAGAGGGACAGTACTGGAGCAATACTGGTGTAAGAGGGACAGTACTGGAGCAATACTGGTGTAAGGGGGACAGTACTGGAGCAATACTGGTGTAAGAGGGACAGTACTGGAGCAATACTGGTGTAAGAGGGACAGTACTGGAGCAATACTGGTGTAAGGGGACAGTACTGGAGCAATACTGGTGTAAGGGGACAGTACTGGAGCAATACTGGTGTAAGGGGGACAGTACTGGAGCAATACTGGTGTAAGGGGGACAGTACTGGAGCAATACTGGTGTAAGAGGACAGTACTGGAGCAATACTGGTGTAAGGGGGACAGTACTGGAGCAATACTGGTGTAAGGGGGACAGTACTGGAGCAATACTGGTGTAAGGGGGACAGTACTGGAGCAATACTGGTGTAAGGGGGACAGTACTGGAGCAATACTGGTGTAAGGGGACAGTACTGGAGCAATACTGGTGTAAGAGGGACAGTACTGGAGCAATACTGGTGTAAGGGGGACAGTACTGGAGCAATACTGGTGTAAGAGGGACAGTACTGGAGCAATACTGGTGTAAGGGGGACAGTACTGGAGCAATACTGGTGTAAGAGGGACAGTACTGGAGCAATACTGGTGTAAGGGGGACAGTACTGGAGCAATACTGGTGTAAGAGGGACAGTACTGGAGCAATACTGGTGTAAGGGGGACAGTACTGGAGCAATACTGGTGTAAGAGGGACAGTACTGGAGCAATACTGGTGTAGAGGGACAGTACTGGAGCAATACTGGTGTAAGGGGGACAGTACTGGAGCAATACTGGTGTAAGGGGGACAGTACTGGAGCAATACTGGTGTAAGGGGACAGTACTGGAGCAATACTGGTGTAAGGGGACAGTACTGGAGCAATACTGGTGTAAGGGGGACAGTACTGGAGCAATACTGGTGTAAGGGGACAGTACTGGAGCAATACTGTGTAAGGGGACAGTACTGGAGCAATACTGGTGTAAGAGGGACAGTACTGGAGCAATACTGGTGTAAGGGGGACAGTACTGGAGCAATACTGTGTAAGGGGACAGTACTGGAGCAATACTGGTGTAAGAGGGACAGTACTGGAGCAATACTGGTGTAAGGGGACAGTACTGGAGCAATACTGTTGTAAGAGGGACAGTACTGGAACAATACTGGTGTAAGGGGGACAGTACTGGAGCAATACTGGTGTAAGAGGGACAGTACTGGAGCAATACTGGTGTAAGGGGGACAGTACTGGAGCAATACTGGTGTAAGGGGGACAGTACTGGAGCAATACTGGTGTAAGAGGGACAGTACTGGAGCAATACTGGTGTAAGGGGGACAGTACTGGAGCAATACTGGTGTAAGGGGACAGTACTGGAGCAATACTGGTGTAAGGGGGACAGTACTGGAGCAATACTGGTGTAAGGGGACAGTACTGGAGCAATACTGGTGTAAGGGGGACAGTACTGGAGCAATACTGGTGTAAGGGGACAGTACTGGAGCAATACTGGTGTAAGGGGACAGTACTGGAACTGCAATACTGGAGCAATACTGGTGTAAGGGGACAGTACTGGAGCAATACTGTGTAAGTGGGACAGTACTGGAGCAATACTGGTGTAAGGGGACAGTACTGGAGCAATACTGGTGTAAGAGGGACAGTACTGGAGCAATACTGGTGTAAGAGGGACAGTACTGGAGCAATACTGGTGTAAGAGGGACAGTACTGGAGCAATACTGGTGTAAGAGGGACAGTACTGGAGCAATACTGGTGTAAGAGGGACAGTACTGGAGCAATACTGGTGTAAGGGGGACAGTACTGGAGCAATACTGGTGTAAGGGGGACAGTACTGGAGCAATACTGGTGTAAGGGGGACAGTACTGGAGCAATACTGGTGTAAGAGGGACAGTACTGGAGCAATACTGGTGTAAGGGGACAGTACTGGAGCAATACTGGTGTAAGGGGGACAGTACTGGAGCAATACTGGTGTAAGGGGACAGTACTGGAGCAATACTGGTGTAAGGGGACAGTACTGGAGCAATACTGGTGTAAGAGGGGACAGTACTGGAGCAATACTGGTGTAAGGGGACAGTACTGGAGCAATACTGGTGTAAGGGGACAGTACTGGAGCAATACTGGTGTAAGGGGGACAGTACTGGAGCAATACTGGTGTAAGAGGGACAGTACTGGAGCAATACTGGTGTAAGGGGGACAGTACTGGAGCAATAACTGGTGTAAGGGGACAGTACTGGAGCAATACTGGTGTAAGGGGGACAGTACTGGAGCAATACTGGTGTAAGGGGGACAGTACTGGAGCAATACTGGTGTAAGAGGGACAGTACTGGAGCAATACTGGTGTAAGGGGACAGTACTGGAGCAATACTGGTGTAAGAGGGACAGTACTGGAGCAATACTGTGTAAGAGGGACAGTACTGGAGCAATACTGGTGTAAGAGGGACAGTACTGGAGCAATACTGGTGTAAGGGGGACAGTACTGGAGCAATACTGGTGTAAAGGGGACAGTACTGGAGCAATACTGGTGTAAGGGGGACAGTACTGGAGCAATACTGGTGTAAGGGGACAGTACTGGAGCAATACTGGTGTAAGGGGGACAGTACTGGAGCAATACTGGTGTAAGGGGACAGTACTGGAGCAATACTGGTGTCAGGGGGACAGTACTGGAGCAATACTGGTGTAAGAGGGACAGTACTGGAGCAATACTGGTGTAAGAGGGACAGTACTGGAGCAATACTGGTGTAAGAGGACCGTACTGGAGCAAACTGGGTAAGAGGAAGTACTGAGCAATACTGGTTGTAGAGGGACAGTACTGAGCAATACTGGTGTAAGGGGGACAGTACTGGAACAATACTGGTGTAAGGGGACAGTACTGGAGCAATACTGGTGTAAGGGGGACAGTACTGGAGCAATACTGGTGTAAGAGGGACAGTACTGGAGCAATACTGGTGTAAGAGGGACAGTACTGGAGCAATACTGGTGTAAGGGGGACAGTACTGGAGCAATACTGGTGTAAGGGGGACAGTACTGGAGCAATACTGGTGTAAGAGGGACAGTACTGGAGCAATACTGGTGTAAGAGGGGACAGTACTGGAGCAATACTGGTGTAAGGGGGACAGTACTGGAGCAATACTGGTGAAGAGGGACAGTACTGGAGCAATACTGGTGTAAGAGGGGACAGTACTGGAGCAATACTGGTGGGGACAGTACTGGAGCAATACTGGTGTAAGGGGACAGTACTGGAGCAATACTGGTGTAAGGGGGACAGTACTGGAGCAATACTGGTGTAAGAGGGACAGTACTGGAGCAATACTGGTGTAAGGGGACAGTACTGGAGCAATACTGGTGTAAGGGGACAGTACTGGAGCAATACTGGTGTAAGGGGACAGTACTGGAGCAATACTGGTGTAAGGGACAGTACTGGAGCAATACTGGTGTAAGGGGGACAGTACTGGAGCAATACTGGTGTAAGGGGGACAGTACTGGAGCAATACTGGTGTAAGAGGGACAGTACTGGAGCAATACTGGTGTAAGGGGACAGTACTGGAGCAATACTGGTGTAAGGGGACAGTACTGGAGCAATACTGGTGTAAGAGGGACAGTACTGGAGCAATACTGGTGTAAGGGGGACAGTACTGGAGCAATACTGGTGTAAGGGGGACAGTACTGGAGCAATACTGGTGTAAGGGGGACAGTACTGGAGCAATACTGGTGTAAGGGGGACAGTACTGGAGCAATACTGGTGTAAGGGGGACAGTACTGGAGCAATACTGGTGTAAGGGGGACAGTACTGGAGCAATACTGGTGTAAGAGGGACAGTACTGGAGCAATACTGGTGTAAAGGGGACAGTACTGGAGCAATACTGGTGTAAGGGGGACAGTACTGGAGCAATACTGGTGTAAGAGGGACAGTACTGGAGCAATACTGGTGTAAGAGGGACAGTACTGGAGCAATACTGGTGTAAGAGGGACAGTACTGGAGCAATACTGGTGTAAGGGGACAGTACTGAGCAATACTGGTGTAAGGGGGACAGTACTGGAGCAATACTGGTGTAAGGGGGACAGTACTGGAGCAATACTGGTGTAAGAGGGGACAGTACTGGAGCAATACTGGTGTAAGAGGGACAGTACTGGAGCAATACTGGTGTAAGGGGGACAGTACTGGAGCAATACTGGTGTAAGGGGACAGTACTGGAGCAATACTGGTGTAAGAGGGACAGTACTGGAGCAATACTGGTGTAAGAGGGACAGTACTGGAGCAATACTGGTGTAAGGGGGACAGTACTGGAGCAATACTGGTGTAAGGGGGACAGTACTGGAGCAATACTGGTGTAAGTGGGACAGTACTGGAGCAATACTGGTGTAAGGGGGACAGTACTGGAGCAATACTGGTGTAAGAGGGACAGTACTGGAGCAATACTGGTGTAAGAGGGACAGTACTGGAGCAATACTGGTGTAAGAGGGACAGTACTGGAGCAATACTGGTGTAAGAGGGACAGTACTGGAGCAATACTGGTGTAAGGGGGACAGTACTGGAGCAATACTGGTGTAAGAGGGACAGTACTGGAACAATACTGGTGTAAGAGGGACAGTACTGGAGCAATACTGGTGTATGAGGGACAGTACTGGAGCAATACTGGTGTAAGGGGGACAGTACTGGAGCAATACTGGTGTAAGAGGGACAGTACTGGAGCAATACTGGTGTAAGGAGGACAGTACTGGAGCAATACTGGTGTAAGAGGGACAGTACTGGAGCAATCCTGGTGTAAGAGGGACAGTACTGGAGCAATACTGGTGTAAGGGGGACAGTACTGGAGCTATACTGGTGTAAGGGGACAGTACTGGAGCAATACTGGTGTAAGGAGGGACAGTACTGGAGCAATACTGGTGTAAGGGGACAGTACTCGGAGCAATACTGGTGTAAGGGGACAGTACTGGAGCAATACTGGTGTAAGGGGGACAGTACTGGAGCAATACTGGTGTAAGGGGGACAGTACTGGAGCAATACTGGTGTAAGGGGGACAGTACTGGAGCAATACTGGTGTAAGGGGGACAGTACTGGAGCAATACTGGTGTAAGAGGGACAGTACTGGAGCAATACTGGTGTAAGGGGGACAGTACGGAGCAATACTGGTGTAAGGGGGACAGTACTGGAGCAATACTGGTGTAAGGGGGACAGTACTGGAGCAATACCTGGTGTAAGGGGGACAGTACTGGAGCAATACTGGTGTAAGGGGGACAGTTACTGGAGCAATACTGGTGTAAGGGGACAGTACTGGAGCAATACTGGTGTAAGAGGGGACTTTCTGGAGCAATACTGGTGTAAGGGGGACAGTACTGGAGCAATACTGGTGTAAGAGGGGACTTACTGGAGCAATACTGGTGTAAGGGGGACAGTACTGGAGCAATACTGGTGTAAGGGGGACAGTACTGGAGCAATACTGGTGTAAGAGGGACAGTACTGGAGCAATACTGGTGTAAGAGGGGACAGTACTGGAGCAATACTGGTGTAAGAGGGGACAGTACTGGAGCAATACTGGTGTAAGAGGGCAGTACTGGAGCAATACTGGTGTAAGGGGACAGTACTGGAGCAATACTGGTGTAAGGGGACAGTACTGGAGCAATACTGGTGTAAGGGGGACAGTACTGGATCAATACTGGTGTAAGGGGGACAGTACTGGAGCAATACTGGTGTAAGAGGGACAGTACTGGAGCAATACTGGTGTAAGGGGGACAGTACTGGAGCAATACTGGTGTAAGGGGGACAGTACTGGAGCAATACTGGTGTAAGGGGGACAGTACTGGAGCAATACTGGTGTAAGGAGGACAGTACTGGAGCAATACTGGTGTAAGAGGGACAGTACTGGAGCAATACTGGTGTAAGGGGACAGTACTGGAGCAATACTGGTGTAAGGGGGACAGTACTGGAGCAATACTGGTGTAAGAGGACAGTACTGGAGCAATACTGGTGTAAGAGGGGACAGTACTGGAGCAATACTGGTGTAAGAGGGACAGTACTGGAGCAATACTGGTGTAAGGGGGACAGTACTGGAGCAATACTGGTGTAAGAGGGGACAGTACTGGAGCAATACTGGTGTAAGAGGGACAGTACTGGAGCAATACTGGGTAAGGGGGACAGTACTGGAGCAATACTGGTGTAAGGGACAGTACTGGAGCAATACTGGTGTAAGAGGGACAGTACTGGAGCAATACTGGTGTAAGGGGGACAGTACTGGAGCAATACTGGTGTAAGGGGGACAGTACTGGAGCAATACTGGTGTAAGGGGGACAGTACTGGAGCAATACTGGTGTAAGAGGGACAGTACTGGAGCAATACTGGTGTAAGGGGGACAGTACTGGAGCAATACTGGTGTAAGGGGACAGTACTGGAGCAATACTGGTGTAAGAGGGACAGTACTGGAGCAATACTGGTGTAAGGGGGACAGTACTGGAGCAATACTGGTGTAAGAGGGACAGTACTGGAGCAATACTGGTGTAAGAGGGACAGTACTGGAGCAATACTGGTGTAAGGGGACAGTACTGGAGCAATACTGGTGTAAGGGGGACAGTACTGGAGCAATACTGGTGTAAGAGGGACAGTACTGGAGCAATACTGGTGTAAGGGGACAGTACTGGAGCAATACTGGTGTAAGGGGGACAGTACTGGAGCAATACTGGTGTAAGGGGACAGTACTGGAGCAATACTGGTGTAAGGGGACAGTACTGGAGCAATACTGGTGTAAGAGGGACAGTACTGGAGCAATACTGGTGTAAGAGGGACAGTACTGGAGCAATACTGGTGTAAGGGGGACAGTACTGGAGCAATACTGGTGTAAGAGGGACAGTACTGGAGCAATACTGGTGTAAGGGGGACAGTACTGGAGCAATACTGGTGTAAGGGGGACAGTACTGGAGCAATACTGGTGTAAGGGGACAGTACTGGAGCAATACTGGTGTAAGGGGACAGTACTGGAGCAATACTGGTGTAAGGGGGACAGTACTGGAGCAATACTGGTGTAAGAGGGACAGTACTGGAGCAATACTGGTGTAAGAGGGACAGTACTGGAGCAATACTGGTGTAAGGGGGACAGTACTGGAGCAATACTGGTGTAAGGGGGACAGTACTGGAGCAATACTGGTGTAAGAGGGACAGTACTGGAGCAATACTGGTGTAAGAGGGACAGTACTGGAGCAATACTGGTGTAAGGGGACAGTACTGGAGCAATACTGGTGTAAGAGGGACAGTACTGGAGCAATACTGGTGTAAGAGGGACAGTACTGGAGCAATACTGGTGTAAGGGGACAGTACTGGAGCAATACTGGTGTAAGGGGACAGTACTGGAGCAATACTGGTGTAAGGGGACAGTACTGGAGCAATACTGGTGTAAGAGGGGACAGTACTGGAGCAATACTGGTGTAAGAGGGACAGTACTGGAGCAATACTGGTGTAAGAGGGACAGTACTGGAGCAATACTGGTGTAAGGGGACAGTACTGGAGCAATACTGGTGTAAGAGGGACAGTACTGGAGCAATACTGGTGTAAGGGGGACAGTACTGGAGCAATACTGGTGTAAGGGGGACAGTACTGGAGCAATACTGGTGTAAGGGGACAGTACTGGAGCAATACTGGTGTAAGGGGGACAGTACTGGAGCAATACTGGTGTAAGGGGACAGTACTGGAGCAATACTGGTGTAAGAGGGACAGTACTGGAGCAATACTGGTGTAAGGGGGACAGTACTGGAGCAATACTGGTGTAAGGGGGACAGTACTGGAGCAATACTGGTGTAAGAGGGACAGTACTGGAGCAATACTGGTGTAAGGGGGACAGTACTGGAGCAATACTGGTGTAAGGGGACAGTACTGGAGCAATACTGGTGTAAGGGGGACAGTACTGGAGCAATACTGGTGTAAGGGGGACAGTACTGGAGCAATACTGGTGTAAGAGGGACAGTACTGGAGCAATACTGGTGTAAGAGGGACAGTACTGGAGCAATACTGGTGTAAGGGGGACAGTACTGGAGCAATACTGGTGTAAGGGGGACAGTACTGGAGCAATACTGGTGTAAGAGGGACAGTACTGGAGCAATACTGGTGTAAGAGGGACAGTACTGGAGCAATACTGGTGTAAGGAGGGACAGTACTGGAGCAATACTGGTGTAAGAGGACAGTACTGGAGCAATACTGGTGTAAGGGGACAGTACTGGAGCAATACTGGTGTAAGGGGGACAGTACTGGAGCAATACTGGTGTAAGGGGACAGTACTGGAGCAATACTGGTGTAAGAGGGACAGTACTGGAGCAATACTGGTGTAAGGAGGGACAGTACTGGAGCAATACTGGTGTAAGTGGGAAAGTACTGAGCAATACTGGTGTAAGGGGACAGTACTGGAGCAATACTGGTGTAAGGGGGACAGTACTGGAGCAATACTGGTGTAAGGAGGGACAGTACTGGAGCAATACTGGTGTAAGGGGGACAGTACTGGAGCAATACTGGTGTAGGGGGACAGTACTGGAGCAATACTGGTGGTGGGACAGTACTGGACACTGGTGAAGGGACAGTACTGGAGCAATACTGGTGTAAGAGGGACAGTACTGGAGCAATACTGGTGTAAGGGGGACAGTACTGGAGCAATACTGGTGTAAGGGGGACAGTACTGGAGCAATACTGGTGTAAGGGGACAGTACTGGAGCAATACTGGTGTAAGGGGACAGTACTGGAGCAATACTGGTGTAAGGGGACAGTACTGGAGCAATACTGGTGTAAGGGGGACAGTACTGGAGCAATACTGGTGTAAGGGGGACAGTACTGGAGCAATACTGGTGTAAGGGGGACAGTACTGGAGCAATACTGGTGTAAGGGGGACAGTACTGGAGCAATACTGGTGTAAGGGGACAGTACTGGAGCAATACTGGTGTAAGGGGGACAGTACTGGAGCAATACTGGTGTAAGGGGACAGTACTGGAGCAATACTGGTGTAAGGGGACAGTACTGGAGCAATACTGGTGTAAGGGGGACAGTACTGGAGCAATACTGGTGTAAGGGGGACAGTACTGGAGCAATACTGGTGTAAGGGGGACAGTACTGGAGCAATACTGGTGTAAGGGGGACAGTACTGGAGCAATACTGGTGTAAGGGGACAGTACTGGAGCAATACTGGTGTAAGGGGGACAGTACTGGAGCAATACTGGTGTAAGAGGGACAGTACTGGAGCAATACTGGTGTAAGAGGGACAGTACTGGAGCAATACTGGTGTAAGAGGGACAGTACTGGAGCAATACTGGTGTAAGGGGGACAGTACTGGAGCAATACTGGTGTAAGAGGGACAGTACTGGAGCAATACTGGTGTAAGGGGACAGTACTGGAGCAATACTGGTGTAAGAGGGACAGTACTGGAGCAATACTGGTGTAAGGGGACAGTACTGGAGCAATACTGGTGTAAGAGGGACAGTACTGGAGCAATACTGGTGTAAGGGGGACAGTACTGGAGCAATACTGGTGTAAGAGGGACAGTACTGGAGCAATACTGGTGTAAGGGGGACAGTACTGGAGCAATACTGGTGTAAGGGGGACAGTACTGGAGCAATACTGGTGTAAGGGGGACAGTACTGGAGCAATACTGGTGTAAGAGGGACAGTACTGGAGCAATACTGGTGTAAGGGGGACAGTACTGGAGCAATACTGGTGTAAGGGGGACAGTACTGGAGCAATACTGGTGTAAGGGGACAGTACTGGAGCAATACTGGTGTAAGGGGGACAGTACTGGAGCAATACTGGTGTAAGAGGGACAGTACTGGAGCAATACTGGTGTAAGGGGGACAGTACTGGAGCAATACTGGTGTAAGAGGGACAGTACTGGAGCAATACTGGTGTAAGGGGGACAGTACTGGAGCAATACTGGTGTAAGGGGGACAGTACTGGAGCAATACTGGTGTAAGGGGGACAGTACTGGAGCAATACTGGTGTAAGAGGGACAGTACTGGAGCAATACTGGTGTAAGGGGGACAGTACTGGAGCAATACTGGTGTAAGGGGGACAGTACTGGAGCAATACTGGTGTAAGGGGACAGTATGGAGCAATACTGGTGTAAGGGGACAGTACTGGAGCAATACTGGTGTAAGAGGGACAGTACTGGAGCAATACTGGTGTAAGGGGACAGTACTGGAGCAATACTGGTGTAAGGGGACAGTACTGGAGCAATACTGGTGTAAGAGGGACAGTACTGGAGCAATACTGGTGTAAGGGGGACAGTACTGGAGCAATACTGGTGTAAGGGGGACAGTACTGGAGCAATACTGGTGTAAGGGGGACAGTACTGGAGCAATACTGGTGTAAGGGGGACAGTACTGGAGCAATACTGGTGTAAGAGGGACAGTACTGAGCAATACTGGAAGGGACAGACTGGAATCCTGGTGTAAGAGGGACAGTACTGGAGCAATACTGGTGTAAGAGGGGACAGTACTGGAGCAATACTGGTGTAAGGGGGACAGTACTGGAGCAATACTGTGTAAGAGGGACAGTACTGGAGCAATACTGGTGTAGGGGGACAGTACTGGAGCAATACTGGTGTAAGGGGACAGTACTGGAGCAATACTGGTGTAAGGGGGACAGTACTGGAGCAATACTGGTGTAAGGGGACAGTACTGAGCAATACTGGTGTAAGGGGACAGTACTGGAGCAATACTGGTGTAAGAGGGACAGTACTGGAGCAATACTGGTGTAAGGGGACAGTACTGGAGCAATACTGGTGTAAGAGGGACAGTACTGGAGCAATACTGGTGTAAGGGGGACAGTACTGGAGCAATACTGGTGTAAGGGGACAGTACTGGAGCAATACTAGTGTAAGAGGGACAGTACTGGAGCAATACTGGTGTAAGGGGACAGTACTGGAGCAATACTGGTGTAAGGAGGACAGTACTGGAGCAATACTGGTGTAAGAGGGACAGTACTGGAGCAATACTGGTTTAAGGGGGACAGTACTGGAGCAATACTGGTGTAAGGGGGACAGTACTGGAGCAATACTGGTGTAAGGGGGACAGTACTGGAGCAATACTGGTGTAAGAGGGACAGTACTGGAGCAATACTGGTGTAAGAGGGACAGTATGGCAGCAATACTGGTGTAAGGGGGACAGTACTGGAGCAATACTGGGTGCAAGAGGGACAGTACTGGAGCAATACTGGTGTAAGGCGGGACAGTACTGGAGCAATACTGGTTAAGGGGGACAGTACTGGAGCAATACTGGTGTAAGAGGGACAGTACTGGAGCAATACTGGTGTAAGGGGGACAGTACAGGAGCAATACTGGTGTAAGGGGACAGTACTGGAGCAATACTGGTGTAAGGGGACAGTACTGGAGCAATACTGTGTAGAGGGACAGTACTGGAGCAATACTGTGTAAGGGGGACAGTACTGGAGCAATACTGGTGTAAGAGGAGCGTACTGGAGCAATACCTGGTGTAAGGGGGACAGTACTGGAGCAATACTGGTGTAAGAGGGACAGTACTGGAGCAATACTGGTGTAAGAGGGACAGTACTGGAGCAATACTGGTGTAAGGGGGACAGTACTGGAGCAATACTGGTGTAAGGGGACAGTACTGGAGCAATATTGGTGTAAGGGGGACAGTACTGGAGCAATACTGGTGTAAGGAGGGACAGTACTGGAGCAATACTGGTTGTAAGGGGGACAGTACTGGAGCAATACTGGTGTAAGAGGGACAGTACAGGAGCAATACTGGTGTAAGAGGGACAGTACGGAGCAATACTGGTGTAAGGGGACAGTACTGGAGCAATACTGGTGTAAGGGGGACAGTACTGGAGCAATACTGGTGTAAGGGGGACAGTACTGGAGCAATACTGGTGTAAGAGGGACAGTACTGGAGCAATACTGGTGTAAGAGGGACAGTATGGAGCAATACTGGTGTAAGAGGGACAGTACTGGAGCAATACTGGTGTAAGGAGGACAGTACTGGAGCAAATCCTGGTGTAAGAGGGGACAGTACTGAGCAATCTGGTGTAAGGGGGGACAGTACTGGAGCAATACTGGTGGTAAGAGGGACAGTACTGGAGCAATACTGGTGTAAGGGGACAGTACTGGAGCAATACTGGTGTAAGGGGACAGTACTGGAGCAATACTGGTGTAAGGGGGACAGTACTGGAGCAATACTGGTGTAAGCGGGACAGTACTGGAGCAATACTGGTGTAAGGGGGACAGTACTGGAGCAATACTGGTGTAAGAGGGACAGTACTGGAGCAATACTGGTGTAAGAGGGACAGTACTGGAGCAATCTGGTGTAAGGGGACAGTACTGGAGCAATACTGGTGTAAGGGGGACAGTACTGGAGCAATACTGGTGTAAGAGGACAGTACTGGAGCAATACTGTGTAAGGGGACAGTACTGGAGCAATACTGGTGTAAGGGGACAGTACTGGAGCAATACTGGTGTAAGGAGGGACAGTACTGGAGCAATACTGGTGTAAGGGGGACAGTACTGGAGCAATACTGGTGTAAGAGGGACAGTACTGGAGCAATACTGGTGTAAGGAGGACAGTACTGGAGCAATACTGGTGTAAGAGGGACAGTACTGGAGCATTACTGGTGTAAGGGGGACAGTACTGGAGCAATACTGGTGTAAGAGGGACAGTACTGGAGCAATACTGTGTAAGGGGGACAGTACTGGAGCAATACTGGTGTAAGAGGGACAGTACTGAGCAATACTGGTGTAAGGGGGACAGTACTGGAGCAATACTGGTGTAAGGGGACAGTACTGAGCAATACTGGTGTAAGGGGACAGTACTGGAGCAATACTGGTGTAAGGGGACAGTACTGGAGCAATACTGGTGTAAGAGGGACAGTACTGGAGCAATACTGGTGTAAGGGGGACAGTACTGGAGCAATACTGGTGTAAGAGGGACAGTACTGGAGCAATACTGGTGTAAGAGGGACAGTACTGGAGCAATACTGGTGTAAGGGGGACAGTACTGGAGCAATACTGGTGTAAGGGGACAGTACTGGAGCAATACTGGGTAAGAGGGACAGTACTGGAGCAATACTGGTGTAAGGGGACAGTACTGGAGCAATACTGGTGTAAGGGGACAGTACTGGAGCAATACTGGTGTAAGGGGACAGTACTGGAGCAATACTGGTGTAAGGGGACAGTACTGGAGCAATACTGGTGTAGAGGGACAGTACTGGAGCAATACTGGTGTAAGGGGACAGTACTGGAGCAATACTGGTGTAAGAGGGACAGTACTGGAGCAATACTGGTGTAAGGGGACAGTACTGGAGCAATACTGGTGTAAGAGGGACAGTACTGGAGCAATACTGGTGTAAGGGGGACAGTACTGGAGCAATACTGGTGTAAGAGGGACAGTACTGGAGCAATACTGGTGTAAGAGGGGACAGTACTGGAGCAATACTGGTGTAAGGGGACAGTACTGAGCAATACTGGTGTAAGGGGGACAGTACTGGAGCAATACTGGGTGTAAGGGGGACAGTACTGGAGCAATACTGGTGTAAGGGGGACAGTATGGAGCAATACTGGTGTAAGAGGGACAGTACTGGAGCAATACTGGTGTAAGGGGACAGTACTGCGAGCAATACTGGTGTAAGGGGGACAGTACTGGAGCAATACTGGTGAAGGGGGACAGTACTGGAGCAATACTGGTGTAAGGGGACAGTACTGGAGCAATACTGGTGTAAGGGGACAGTACTGGAGCAATACTGGTGTAAGGGGGACAGTACTGGAGCAATACTGGTGTAAGGGGGACAGTACTGGAGCAATACTGTGTAAGGAGGACCGTACTGGGACAATACTGGTGTAAGGGGGACAGTACAGGAGCAAACTGGTGTAAGACAGTACAGGAGCAATACTGGTGCATCAGACTGGAGCAATACTGGCTGTAAGGGGGACAGTACTGGAGCAATACTGGTGTAAGGAGGACAGTACCTGGAACAATACTGGTGTAAGAGGGACAGTACTGGGCAATACTGGTGTAAGGGGGACAGTACTGGAGCAATACTGGTGTAAGGGGGACAGTACTGGAGCAATACTGGTGTAAGGGGACAGTACTGGAGCAATACTGGTGTAAGAGGGACAGTACTGGAGCAATACTGGTGTAAGAGGGACAGTACTGGAGCAATACTGGTGTAAGGGGGACAGTACTGGAGCAATACTGGTGTAAGGGGACAGTACTGGAGCAATACTGGTGTAAGGAGGGACAGTACTGGAGCAATACTGGTGTAAGAGGGACAGTACTGGAGCAATACTGGTGTAAGAGGGACAGTACTGGAGCAATACTGGTGTAAGGGGACAGTACTGGAGCAATACTGGTGTAAGGGGGACAGTACTGGAGCAATACTGGTGTAAGGGGGACAGTACTGGAGCAATACTGGTGTAAGGGGGACAGTACTGGAGCAATACTGGTGTAAGAGGGACAGTACTGGAGCAATACTGGTGTAAGGGGGACAGTACTGGAGCAATACTGGTGTAAGGGGACAGTACTGGAGCAATACTGGGTGTAAGGGGACAGTACTGGAGCAATACTGGTGTAAGGGGGACAGTACTGGAGCAATACTGGTGTAAGGGGGACAGTACTGGAGCAATACTGGTGTAAGGGGGACAGTACTGGAGCAATACTGGTGTAAGAGGGACAGTACTGGAGCAATACTGGTGTAAGGGGACAGTACTGGAGCAATACTGGTGTAAGGGGGACAGTACTGGAGCAATACTGGTGTAAGGGGGACAGTACTGGAGCAATACTGGTGTAAGGAGGACAGTACTGGAGCAATACTGGTGTAAGGGGGACAGTACTGGAGCAATACTGGTGTAAGGGGGACAGTACTGGAGCAATACTGGTGTAAGAGGGACAGTACTGGAGCAATACTGGTGTAAGAGGGACAGTACTGGAGCAATACTGGTGTAAGGGGGACAGTACTGGAGCAATACTGGTGTAAGGGGGACAGTACTGGAGCAATACTGGTGTAAGGGGGACAGTACTGGAGCAATACTGGTGTAAGGGGGACAGTACTGGAGCAATACTGGTGTAAGGGGACAGTACTGGAGCAATACTGGTGTAAGAGGGACAGTACTGGAGCAATACTGGTGTAAGGGGACAGTACTGGAGCAATACTGGTGTAAGGGGACAGTACTGGAGCAATACTGGTGTAAGGGGGACAGTACTGGAGCAATACTGGTGTAAGAGGGACAGTACTGGAGCAATACTGGTGTAAGGGGGACAGTACTGGAGCAATACTGGTGTAAGAGGGACAGTACTGGAGCAATACTGGTGTAAGGGGACAGTACTGGAGCAATACTGGTGTAAGGGGGACAGTACTGGAGCAATACTGGTGTAAGGGGACAGTACTGGAGCAATACTGGTGTAAGGGGGACAGTACTGGAGCAATACTGGTGTAAGGGGACAGTACTGGAGCAATACTGGTGTAAGAGGGACAGTACTGGAGCAATACTGGTGTAAGAGGGACAGTACTGGAGCAATACTGGTGTAAGAGGGACAGTACTGGAGCAATACTGGTGTAAGGGGACAGTACTGGAGCAATACTGGTGTAAGGGGGACAGTACTGGAGCAATACTGGTGTAAGGGGGACAGTACTGGAGCAATACTGGTGTAAGAGGGACAGTACTGGAGCAATACTGGTGTAAGAGGGACAGTACTGGAGCAATACTGGTGTAAGAGGGACAGTACTGGAGCAATACTGGTGTAAGGGGGACAGTACTGGAGCAATACTGGTGTAAGAGGGACAGTACTGGAGCAATACTGGTGTAAGAGGGACAGTACTGGAGCAATACTGGTGTAAGAGGGACAGTACTGGAGCAATACTGGTGTAAGGGGGACAGTACTGGAGCAATACTGGTGTAAGAGGGACAGTACTGGAGCAATACTGGTGTAAGGGGGACAGTACTGGAGCAATACTGGTGTAAGAGGGACAGTACTGGAGCAATACTGGTGTAAGGGGGACAGTACTGGAGCAATACTGGTGTAAGGGGACAGTACTGGAGCAATACTGGTGTAAGAGGGACAGTACTGGAGCAATACTGGTGTAAGAGGGACAGTACTGGAGCAATACTGGTGTAAGAGGGACAGTACTGGAGCAATACTGGTGTAAGGGGACAGTACTGGAGCAATACTGGTGTAAGGGGACAGTACTGGAGCAATACGTAGACGTACTGACAATACGAGGGGACAGTACTGGAGCAATACTGGTGTAAGAGGGACAGTACTGGAGCAATACTGGTGTAAGGAGGGACAGTACTGGAGCAATACTGGTGTAAGGAGGGACAGTACTGGAGCAATACTGGTGTAAGAGGGACAGTACTGGAGCAATACTGGTGTAAGAGGGACAGTACTGGAGCAATACTGGTGTAAGGGGACAGTACTGGAGCAATACTGGTGTAAGAGGGACAGTACTGGAGCAATACTGGTGTAAGAGGGACAGTACTGGAGCAATACTGGTGTAAGAGGGACAGTACTGGAGCAATACTGGTGTAAGAGGGACAGTACTGGAGCAATACTGGTGTAAGAGGGACAGTACTGGAGCAATACTGGTGTAAGAGGGACAGTACTGGAGCAATACTGGTGTAAGAGGGACAGTACTGGAGCAATACTGGTGTAAGGGGACAGTACTGGAGCAATACTGGTGTAAGAGGGACAGTACTGGAGCAATACTGGTGTAAGAGGACAGTACTGGAGCAATACTGGTGTAAGAGGGACAGTACTGGAGCAATACTGGTGTAAGAGGGACAGTACTGGAGCAATACTGGTGTAAGGGGGACAGTACTGGAGCAATACTGGTGTAAGGGGACAGTACTGGAGCAATACTGGTGTAAAGGGGACAGTACTGGAGCAATACTGGTGTAAGGGGGACAGTACTGGAGCAATACTGGTGTAAGGGGACAGTACTGGAGCAATACTGGTGTAAGGGGGACAGTACTGGAGCAATACTGGTGTAAGAGGACAGTACTGGAGCAATACTGGTGTAAGAGGACAGTACTGAGCAATACTGGTGTAAGGAGGGACAGTACTGGAGCAATACTGGTGTAAGGAGGACAGTACTGAGCAATACTGGTGTAAGGGGGACAGTACTGGAGCAATACTGGTGTAAGAGGGACAGTACTGGAGCAATACTGGTGTAAGAGGGACAGTACTGGAGCAATACTGGTGTAAGGAGGACAGTACTGGAGCAATACTGGTGTAAGGGGGACAGTACTGGAGCAATACTGGTGTAAGAGGGACAGTACTGGAGCAATACTGGTGTAAGAGGGGACAGTACTGGAGCAATACTGGTGTAAGGGGACAGTACTGGAGCAATACTGGTGTAAGGGGGACAGTACTGGAGCAATACTGGTGTAAGAGGGACAGTACTGGAGCAATACTGGTGTAAGGGGGACAGTACTGGAGCAATACTGGTGTAAGAGGGACAGTACTGGAGCAATACTGGTGTAAGGGGGACAGTACTGGAGCAATACTGGTGTAAGGGGGACAGTACTGGAGCAATACTGGTGTAAGAGGACAGTACTGGAGCAATACTGGTGTAAGGAGGGACAGTACTGGAGCAATACTGGTGTAAGAGGGACAGTACTGGAGCAATACTGGTGTAAGGGGGACAGTACTGGGAGCAATACTGGTGTAGAGGGACAGTACTGGAGCAATACTGGGTAAGGGGACAGTACTGGAGCAATACTGGTGTAAGAGGGACAGTACTGGAGCAATACTGGTGTAAGGGGGACAGTACTGGAGCAATACTGGTGTAAGGGGGGACAGTACTGGAGCAATACTGGTGTAAGGGGGACAGTACTGGAGCAATACTGGTGTAAGGGGACAGTACTGGAGCAATACTGGTGTAAGAGGGGACAGTACTGGAGCAATACTGGTGTAAGAGTGACAGTACTGGAGCAATACTGGTGTAAGAGGGACAGTACTGGAGCAATACTGGGTGTAAGGGGGACAGTACTAAGAGGGACAGTACTGGAGCAATACTGGTGTAAGGGGACAGTACTGGAGCAATACTGGTGTAAGAGGGACAGTACTGGAGCAATACTGGTGTAAGGGGGACAGTACTGGAGCAATACTGGTGTAAGGGGGACAGTACTGGAGCAATACTGGTGTAAGAGGGACAGTACTGGAGCAATACTGGTGTAAGAGGGACAGTACTGGAGCAATACTGGTGTAAGGGGGACAGTACTGGAGCAATACTGGTGTAAGAGGGACAGTACTGGAGCAATACTGGTGTAAGAGGGACAGTACTGGAGCAATACTGGTGTAAGGGGGACAGTACTGGAGCAATACTGGTGTAAGAGGGACAGTACTGGAGCAATACTGGTGTAAGAGGGACAGTACTGGAGCAATACTGGTGTAAGGGGGACAGTACTGGAGCAATACTGGTGTAAGGGGGACAGTACTGGAGCAATACTGGTGTAAGGGGGACAGTACTGGAGCAATACTGGTGTAAGGGGACAGTACTGGAGCAATACTGGTGTAAGAGGGACAGTACTGGAGCAATACTGGTGTAAGGGGGACAGTACTGGAGCAATACTGGTGTAAGGGGGACAGTACTGGAGCAATACTGGTGTAAGGGGGACAGTACTGGAGCAATACTGGTGTAAGAGGGACAGTACTGGAGCAATACTGGTGTAAGAGGGACAGTACTGGAGCAATACTGGTGTAAGAGGGACAGTACTGGAGCAATACTGGTGTAAGAGGGGACAGTACTGGAGCAATACTGTGTAAGGGGGACAGTACTGGAGCAATACTGGTGTAAGAGGGACAGTACTGGAGCAATACTGGTGTAAGGGGGACAGTACTGGAGCAATACTGGTGTAAGAGGGACAGTACTGGAGCAATACTGGTGTAAGGGGGACAGTACTGGAGCAATACTGGTGTAAGAGGGACAGTACTGGAGCAATACTGGTGTAAGGGGGACAGTACTGGAGCAATACTGGTGTAAGGGGGACAGTACTGGAGCAATACTGGTGTAAGGGGGACAGTCTGGAGCAATACTGGTGTAAGGGGGACAGTACTGGAGCAATACTGGTGTAAGGGGGACAGTACTGGAGCAATACTGGTGTAGAGGGGACAGTACTGGAGCAATACTGGTGTAAGAGGGGACAGTACTGGAGCAATACTGGTGTAAGGGGGACAGTACTGGAGCAATACTGGTGTAAGGGGACAGTACTGGAGCAATACTGGTGTAAGAGGGACAGTACTGGAGCAATACTGGTGTAAGAGGGGACAGTACTGGAGCAATACTGGTGTAAGGGGGACAGTACTGGAGCAATACTGGTGTAAGAGGGACAGTACTGGAGCAATACTGTGTAAGGGGGACAGTACTGGAGCAATACTGGTGTAAGAGGGACAGTACTGGAGCAATACTGGTGTAAGGAGGACAGTACTGGAGCAATACTGGTGTAAGGAGGACAGTACTGGAGCAATACTGGTGTAAGAGGGACAGTACTGGAGCAATACTGGTGTAAGAGGGACAGTACTGGAGCAATACTGGTGTAAGAGGGACAGTACTGGAGCAATACTGGTGTAAGGGGGACAGTACTGGAGCAATACTGGTGTAAGAGGGACAGTACTGGAGCAATACTGGTGTAAGAGGGACAGTACTGGAGCAATACTGGTGTAAGAGGGACAGTACTGGAGCAATACTGGTGTAAGAGGGACAGTACTGGAGCAATACTGGTGTAAGGGGACAGTACTGGAGCAATACTGGTGTAAGGAGGACAGTACTGGAGCAATACTGGTGTAAGGGGGACAGTACTGGAGCAATACTGGTGTAAGGGGGACAGTACTGGAGCAATACTGGTGTAGAGGGACAGTACTGGAGCAATACTGGTGTAAGAGGGACAGTACTGGAGCAATACTGGTGTAAGGGGGACAGTACTGGAGCAATACTGGTGTAAGGGGGACAGTACTGGAGCAATACTGGTGTAAGGGGACAGTACTGGAGCAATACTGGTGTAAGGGGGACAGTACTGGAGCAATACTGGTGTAAGAGGGACAGTACTGGAGCAATACTGGTGTAAGAGGGACAGTACTGGAGCAATACTGGTGTAAGGGGGACAGTACTGGAGCAATACTGGTGTCAGAGGGACAGTACTGGAGCAATACTGGTGTAAGGGGGACAGTACTGGAGCAATACTGGTGTAAGAGGGACAGTACTGGAGCAATACTGGTGTAAGGGGGACAGTACTGGAGCAATACTGGTGTAAGGGGGACAGTACTGGAGCAATACTGGTGTAAGGGGGACAGTACTGGAGCAATACTGGTGTAAGGGGACAGTACTGGAGCAATACTGGTGTAAGGGGGACAGTACTGGAGCAATACTGGTGTAAGGGGACAGTACTGGAGCAATACTGGTGTAAGGGGGACAGTACTGGAGCAATACTGGTGTAAGAGGGACAGTACTGGAGCAATACTGGTGTAAGGGGGACAGTACTGGAGCAATACTGGTGTAAGAGGGACAGTACTGGAGCAATACTGGTGTAAGGGGGACAGTACTGGAGCAATACTGGTGTAAGAGGGACAGTACTGGAGCAATACTGGTGTAAGAGGGACAGTACTGGAGCAATACTGGTGTAAGGGGACAGTACTGGAGCAATACTGGTGTAAGGGGACAGTACTGGAGCAATACTGGTGTAAGAGGGACAGTACTGGAGCAATACTGGTGTAAGAGGGACAGTACTGGAGCAATACTGGTGTAAGGGGGACAGTACTGGAGCAATACTGGTGTAAGGGGACAGTACTGGAGCAATACTGGTGTAAGAGGGACAGTACTGGAGCAATACTGGTGTAAGAGGGACAGTACTGGAGCAATACTGGTGTAAGGGGACAGTACTGGAGCAATACTGGTGTAAGGGGGACAGTACTGGAGCAATACTGGTGTAAGAGGGACAGTACTGGAGCAATACTGGTGTAAGGGGGACAGTACTGGAGCAATACTGGTGTAAGGGGACAGTACTGGAGCAATACTGGTGTAAGGGGGACAGTACTGGAGCAATACTGGTGTAAGAGGGACAGTACTGGAGCAATACTGGTGTAAGGGGGACAGTACTGGAGCAATACTGGTGTAAGGGGGACAGTACTGGAGCAATACTGGTGTAAGGGGACAGTACTGGAGCAATACTGGTGTAAGAGGACAGTACTGGAGCAATACTGGTGTAAGGGGGACAGTACTGGAGCAATACTGGTGTAAGGGGACAGTACTGGAGCAATACTGGTGTAAGGGGACAGTACTGGAGCAATACTGGTGTAAGAGGGACAGTACTGGAGCAATACTGGTGTAAGGGGACAGTACTGGAGCAATACTGGGTAGGGACAGTACTGGAGCAATACTGGTGTAAGAGGGACAGTACTGGAGCAATACTGGTGTAAGAGGGACAGTACTGGAGCAATACTGGTGTAAGGGGACAGTACTGGAGCAATACTGGTGTAAGAGGGACAGTACTGGAGCAATACTGGTGTAAGGGGACAGTACTGGAGCAATACTGGTGTAAGAGGGACAGTACTGGAGCAATACTGGTGTAAGAGGGACAGTACTGGAGCAATACTGGTGTAAGGGGACAGTACTGGAGCAATACTGGTGTAAGGGGACAGTACTGGAGCAATACTGGTGTAAGGGGACAGTACTGGAGCAATACTGGTGTAAGAGGGACAGTACTGGAGCAATACTGGTGTAAGGGGGACAGTACTGGAGCAATACTGGTGTAAGGGGGACAGTACTGGAGCAATACTGGTGTAAGAGGGACAGTACTGGAGCAATACTGGTGTAAGAGGGACAGTACTGGAGCAATACTGGTGTAAGAGGGACAGTACTGGAGCAATACTGGTGTAAGAGGGACAGTACTGGAGCAATACTGGTGTAAGGGGGACAGTACTGGAGCAATACTGGTGTAAGAGGGACAGTACTGGAGCAATACTGGTGTAAGGGGGACAGTACTGGAGCAATACTGGTGTAAGGGGGACAGTACTGGAGCAATACTGGTGTAAGGGGGACAGTACTGGAGCAATACTGGTGTAAGGGGGACAGTACTGGAGCAATACTGGTGTAAGAGGGACAGTACTGGAGCAATACTGGTGTAAGAGGGACAGTACTGGAGCAATACTGGTGTAAGGGGGACAGTACTGGAGCAATACTGGTGTAAGGGGGACAGTACTGGAGCAATACTGGTGTAAGGGGACAGTACTGGAGCAATACTGGTGTAAGAGGGGACAGTACTGGGAACAATACTGGTGTAAGGGGGACAGTACTGGAGCAATACTGGTGTAAGGGGGACAGTACTGGAGCAATACTGGTAAGGGGGACAGTACTGAGCATACTGGGTAAGGGGGACAGTACTGGAGCAATACTGGTGTAAGAGGGGACAGTACTGGAGCAATACTGGTGTAAGAGGGACAGTACTGGAGCAATACTGGTGTAAGGGGGACAGTACTGGAGCAATACTGGTGTAAGTGGGACAGTACTGGAGCAATACTGGTGTAAGAGGGACAGTACTGGAGCAATACTGGTGTAAGGGGGACAGTACTGGAGCAATACTGGTGTAAGGGGGACAGTACTGGAGCAATACTGGTGTAAGAGGGACAGTACTGGAGCAATACTGGTGTAAGAGGGACAGTACTGGAGCAATACTGGTGTAAGGAGGACAGTACTGGAGCAATACTGGTGTAAGGGGGACAGTACTGGAGCAATACTGGTGTAAGGGGGACAGTACTGGAGCAATACTGGTGTAAGAGGGACAGTACTGGAGCAATCCTGGTGTAAGGGGGACAGTACTGGAGCAATACTGGAGCAATACTGGTGTAAGGGGGACAGTACTGGAGCAATACTGGTGTAAGAGGGACAGTACTGGAGCAATACTGGTGTAAGAGGGGACAGTACTGGAGCAATACTGGTGTAAGAGGGGACTTTCTGGAGCAATACTGGTGTAAGGGGGACAGTACTGGAGCAATACTGGTGTAAGAGGGACAGTACTGGAGCAATACTGGTGTAAGGGGGACAGTACTGGAGCAATACTGGTGTAAGGAGGACAGTACTGGAGCAATACTGGTGTAAGGGGGACAGTACTGGAGCAATACTGGTGTAAGGGGGACAGTACTGGAGCAATACTGGTGTAAGGGGGACAGTACTGGAGCAATACTGGTGTAAGGGGGACAGTACTGGAGCAATACTGGTGTAAGAGGGACAGTACTGGAGCAATACTGGTGTAAGGGGGACAGTACTGGAGCAATACTGGTGTAAGGGGACAGTACTGGAGCAATACTGGTGTAAGGGGACAGTACTGGAGCAATACTGGTGTAAGAGGGACAGTACTGGAGCAATACTGGTGTAAGAGGGACAGTACTGGAGCAATACTGGTGTAAGGGGACAGTACTGGAGCAATACTGGTGTAAGGGGGACAGTACTGGAGCAATACTGGTGTAAGAGGGACAGTACTGGAGCAATACTGGTGTAAGAGGGACAGTACTGGAGCAATACTGGTGTAAGGGGACAGTACTGGAGCAATACTGGTGTAAGGGGACAGTACTGGAGCAATACTGGTGTAAGAGGGACAGTACTGGAGCAATACTGGTGTAAGGGGACAGTACTGGAGCAATACTGGTGTAAGGGGACAGTACTGGAGCAATACTGGTGTAAGGGGACAGTACTGGAGCAATACTGGTGTAAGGGGACAGTACTGGAGCAATACTGGTGTAAGGGGACAGTACTGGAGCAATACTGGTGTAAGGGGGACAGTACTGGAGCAATACTGGTGTAAGGGGACAGTACTGGAGCAATACTGGTGTAAGAGGGACAGTACTGGAGCAATACTGGTGTAGAGGGACAGTACTGGAGCAATACTGGTGTAAGGGGACAGTACTGGAGCAATACTGGTGTAAGAGGGACAGTACTGGAGCAATACTGGTGTAAGGGGGACAGTACTGGAGCAATACTGGTGTAAGGGGGACAGTACTGGAGCAATACTGGTGTAAGGGGGACAGTACTGGAGCAATACTGGTGTAAGAGGGACAGTACTGGAGCAATACTGGTGTAAGGGGACAGTACTGGAGCAATACTGGTGTAAGGGGGACAGTACTGGAGCAATACTGGTGTAAAGGGGACAGTACTGGAAGCAATACTGGTGTAAGAGGGGACAGTACTGGAGCAATACTGGTGTAAGGGGGACAGTACTGGAGCAATACTGGAGTAAGAGGGACAGTACTGGAGCAATACTGGTGTAAGAGGGACAGTACTGGAGCAATCCTGTGTAAGAGGGACCAGTACTGGAGCAATACTGGTGTAAGAGGACAGTACTGAGCAATACTGGTGTAAGAGGGACAGTACTGGAGCCAATACTGGTGTAAGGGGACAGTACTGGAGCAATACTGGTGTAAGGTGGACAGTACTGGAGCAATACTGGTGTAAGAGGGACAGTACTGGAGCAATACTGGTGTAAGGGGGACAGTACTGGAGCAATACTGGTGTAAGGGGGACAGTACTGGAGCAATACTGGTGTAAGGGGGACAGTACTGGAGCAATACTGGTGTAAGAGGGACAGTACTGGAGCAATACTGGTGTAAGGGGACAGTACTGGAGCAATACTGTGTAAGGGGGAAAACTGGTGCTAAGAGGGGACAGTACTGGAGCAATACTGGTGTAAGGGGACAGTACTGGAGCAATACTGTGTAAGAGGGGACAGTACTGGAGCAATACTGGTGTAAGAGGGACAGTACTGGAGCAATACTGGTGTAAGGGGACAGTACTGGAGCAATACTGGTGTAAGGGGACAGTACTGGAGCAATACTGGTGTAAGGGGACAGTACTGGAGCAATACTGGTGTAAGAGGGACAGTACTGGAGCAATACTGGTGTAAGAGGGACAGTACTGGAGCAATACTGGTGTAAGAGGGACAGTACTGGAGCAATACTGGTGTAAGAGGGACAGTACTGGAGCAATACTGGTGTAAGGGGGACAGTACTGGAGCAATACTGGTGTAAGAGGGACAGTACTGGAGCAATACTGGTGTAAGAGGGACAGTACTGGAGCAATACTGGTGTAAGAGGGACAGTACTGGAGCAATACTGGTGTAAGGGGACAGTACTGGAGCAATACTGGTGTAAGGAGGACAGTACTGGAGCAATACTGGTGTAAGGGGGACAGTACTGGAGCAATACTGGTGTAAGGGGGACAGTACTGGAGCAATACTGGTGTAAGGGGGACAGTACTGGAGCAATACTGGTGTAAGGGGGACAGTACTGGAGCAATACTGGTGTATACTGGTGTAAGGGGACAGTACTGGAGCAATACTGGTGTAAGAGGGACAGTACTGGAGCAATACTGGTGTAAGAGGGACAGTACTGGAGCAATACTGGTGTAAGGGGGACAGTACTGGAGCAATACTGGTGTAAGGGGGACAGTACTGGAGCAATACTGGTGTAAAGGAGGGACAGTACTGGAGCAATACTGGTGTAAGGGGACAGTACTGAGCAATACTGGTGTAAGGGGACAGTACTTGGAGCAATACTGGTGTAAGGGGGACAGTACTGAGCAATACCTGGTGTCAGGGGGACAGTACTGGGAGCAATACTGGTGTAAGGGGACAGTACTGGAGCAATACTGGTGTAAGGGGGACAGTACTGGAGCAATACTGGTGTAAGGGGGACAGTACTGGAGCAATACTGGTGTAAGAGGGACAAGTACTGGAGCAATACTGGTGTAAGGGGGGACAGTACTGGAGCAATTACTGGTGTAAGGAGGACAGTACTGGAGCAATACTGGTGTAAGGGGGACAGTACTGGAGCAATACTGGGGTAAGGGGGACAGTACTGGAGCAATACTGGTGTAAGAGGGGACAAGTATGGAGCAATACTGGTGTAAGGGGGACAGTACTGGAGCAATACTGGTGTAAGGAGGGACAGTACTGGAGCAATACTGGTGTAAGGGGGACAGTACTGGAGCAATACTGGTGTAAGGGGGACAGTACTGGAGCAATACTGGTGTAAGGGGACAGTACTGGAGCAATACTGGTGTAAGAGGGACAGTACTGGAGCAATACTGGTGTAAGGGGACAGTACTGGAGCAATACTGGTGTAAGAGGGACAGTACTGGAGCAATACTGGTGTAAGGGGGACAGTACTGGAGCAATACTGGTGTAAGAGGGACAGTACTGGAGCAATACTGGTGTAAGGGGACAGTACTGGAGCAATACTGGTGTAAGAGGGACAGTACTGGAGCAATACTGGTGTAAGAGGGACAGTACTGGAGCAATACTGGTGTAAGGGGACAGTACTGGAGCAATACTGGTGTAAGGGGGACAGTACTGGAGCAATACTGGTGTAAGGAGGACAGTACTGGAGCAATACTGGTGTAAGGGGGACAGTACTGGAGCAATACTGGTGTAAGGGGGACAGTACTGGAGCAATACTGGTGTAAGGGGGACAGTACTGGAGCAATACTGGTGTAAGGGGGACAGTACTGGAACAATACTGGTGTAAGGGGGACAGTACTGGAGCAATACTGGTGTAAGGGGGACAGTACTGGAACAATACTGGTGTAAGGGGACAGTACTGGAGCAATACTGGTGTAAGGGGGACAGTACTGGAACAATACTGGTGTAAGGAGGACAGTACTGGAGCAATACTGGTGTAAGGGGGACAGTACTGGAGCAATACTGGTGTAAGGAGGACAGTACTGGAGCAATACTGGTGTAAGGAGGACAGTACTGGAGCAATACTGGTGTAAGAGGGACAGTACTGGAGCAATACTGGTGTAAGAGGGACAGTACTGGAACAAAACTGGTGCAAGGGGGACAGTACTGGAGCAATACTGGTGTAAGAGGGACAGTACTGGAGCAATACTGGTGTAAGAGGGACAGTACTGGAGCAATCCTGGTGTAAGGGTGACAGTACTGGAGCAATACTGGTGTAAGGGGGACAGTACTGAGCAATACTGGTGTAAGAGGGACAGTACTGGATCAATACTGGTGTAAGAGGGACAGTACTGGAGCAATACTGGTGTAAGAGGGACAGTACTGGAACAATACTGGTGTAAGGGGGACAGTACTGGAGCAATACTGGTGTAAGAGGGACAGTACTGGAGCAATACTGGTGTAAGGGGGACAGTACTGGAGCAATACTGGTGTAAGAGGGACAGTACTGGAGCAATACTGGTGTAAGAGGGACAGTACTGGAGCAATCCTGGGGTCAGGGAGATGCACAAGAAGCCAGAATTGGAGGAGCGCAGATATTTCAGAGGGATAAACTCGAGCTTATTCAAAACTCTGCTGCCCCATAACCTAATTCACACCAAGTCCTGTTCACCCATCACCCCTGATCTCGCTGTCCTACATTGGCTCCAGGTCCAGTCCCGACTCAATTTAAAACTTCATCCTTGTTTTGAAATCCCTCCATGTACTTGGCCCTTCTTGTCTCTGTAATCTCCAACAGCCCTGCCGCCCCCGCACCCCCGAGATATCTGCGCTCCTCTAATTCGGCCCTCTTGAGCATCCCTGATTATAATCTCTCAACCAGTGGTGGCCGTGACTTCTGTTGCCTAGGCCCTAAGCTTTGGAATTCCCTGCCTATACCTCTCTGCCTCTCTTTCCTCCTTTCAGACACTGCTTAAAACCTACCTCTTTGAGCAAGCTTTTCGTCATGTGCCCGAACATCTGCTTACTTGGCTCAGTGTCACATTTTGTTTGCAACTGCTGCTGTGAAGCACTTTGGGACGTTTTACTACATTAAAGGTGCTGGATAAACACAAGTTGTTGATGTTGTTGTTGCAGGATGATGAAATGGAAATCCTGTCCCAGGTTATGGGGAACCAGCAGGGGAGTGGGATTAATTGGAAAGCTCTTTCAAAGAGCTGACACAGTCATGATGGGCCGAATAGACTCCTTCTGTGCTGTATCATTCTTTGAAGTCCTGCACACTGTGACCCCAAAACAGGGGAACTACCCCTCAGTGTAAGCTCTGTCTCCCAGGCTCATGAGTGGAGTTTAAATGGCTCTGAGTGTGAAAGTCAACGTCAGCGGCAGCGCAAACCGGGCGTTGGTGGATTGGCTGTCTCGCTTCTGCTCTCCATTGACTTCAGCCTGCAGTTCACTACCGCGTGTCACATGCATCCTTCCCCTGAGTGTGAAAGTCGCCTCACATCACGAGCACTGACCGCTGAGCCCTGCTGGAATGGACGTGCTTCGGGTGAGGTCAAGGCCAGGCACCAACCGATGCGCTCCATAATCAAATATGCTGCAGGGATTCACTGAACATCCTGACCAATGAGTGAGAGGCCCGAGGCCCATAGCACGTGAAGGCCTCGCTCCGAGTTCCCCAAACCTGCCGGCGAGGAAGGAGGGAGTGTAGAAAGAGATGATGAAACGCGGGTTGCAGTCGATGTGTTGCCTGATTGAAGTTCTGAATCAGCAGCCTGGGTCTGCAGCGCTTCATTCTTTCTACTTCACAACTTCTCCTGTTAAACTTTCTGTCACACTCCATTTCCTCACACACATCCACATTAAGCCAACATGGACAATGTTGTTCACATATTTCAGATGTTTCAAACATCTGGGATATTGAATTATTAGCTCAGTATCCTGTACTCAAGGGCTAATTAACTAAAACCGATCGCAACAATGTGAGGTATATCGGAGTGTTACAGTGAGGGGTGTGGGGTATATCAGAGTGTTACAGTGAGAGGGGTGGGGTATATATTATTGTTAATGGAGGGATGTGGGGTATGTCAATGTTACGCTGAGGGGTGTGGGATTTATCAACGTGTTATAGTGAGGGGTGTGGCGTATATCAGTGTTACAGTGAGGGGTGTGGAGTATATCTGTTACAGTGAGGGGTGTGGAGTATATCAGTGTGTTACAGTGAGGGACTTTGGGTATATCAGAGTGTTACAGTGAGGGGTGTGGAGTATATCAGTGTTACAGTGAGGGGTGTGGACTATATCAGTGTTACAGTGAGGGACTTGGGGTATATCAGTGTGTTACAGTGAGGGGTGTGGGGTATATCAGTGTGTTAGTGAGGGGTGTGAGGTATATCAGTGTGTTAGTGAGGGGTGTGGAGTATATCAGTGTTACAGTGAGGGGTGTGGAGTATATCAGTGTTACAGTGAGGGACTTGGGGTATATCAGAGTGTTACAGTGAGGGGTGTGGGGTATATCAGTGTGTTACAGTGAGGGGTGTGGAGTATATCAGTGTGATAGGGGTGTGGGGTATATCAGTGTGTTAGTGAGGGGTGTGGGGTATATCAGTGTGTTAGTGAGGGGTGTGGGGTATATCAGTGTGTTACAGTGAGGGGTGTGGAGTATATCAGTGTGATAGTGAGGGGTGTGGGGTATATCAGTGTGTTAGTGAGGGGTGTGGGGTATATCAGTGTGTTAGTGAGGGGTGTGGGGTATATCAGTGTTACAGTGAGGGGTGTGGGGTATATCAGAGTGTTACAGTGAGAGGTGTGGAGTATATCAGTGTGTTACAGTGAGGGACTTGGGGTATATCATAGTGTTACAGTGAGGGGTGTGGAGTATATCAGTGTGTTACAGTGAGGGGTGTGGAGTATATCAGTGTGTTACAGTGAGGGACTTGGGGTATATCATAGTGTTACAGTGAGGGGTGTGGGGTATATCAGAGTGTTACAGTGAGGGGTGTGGAGTATATCAGTGTGTTACAGTGAGGGGTGTGGGGTATATCAGTGTGTTACAGTGAGGGGTGTGGAGTATATCCGTATGTTACAGTGAGGGACTTGGGGTATATCAGAGTGTTACAGTGAGGGGTGTGGGGTATATCAGTGTGTTACAGTGTGAGGGGTGTGGAGTATATCAGAGTGTTACAGTGAGGGACTTGGTTTATATCAGAGTGTTACAGTGAGGGGTGTGGAGTATATCCATATGTTACAGTGAGGGACTTGGGTATATCAGTGTGTTACAGTGAGGGGTGTGGGGTATATCAGTGTGTTACAGTGTGAGGGGTGTGGAGTATATCAGAGTGTTACAGTGAGGGACTTGGTTTATATCAGAGTGTTACAGTGAGGGGTGTGGGGTATTTCAAAGAGTGTCACAATGAAAGGTTTGTGGGGTATATCAGAGTGCTCCAATAAGGGGAGTGGGTATATGAGTGTGCAAGAGTGAGGTGTGTGGGGTATATCCGTGTGTTACAGTGAGGAGTGTGGGTTATATCAGAGTGTGTTACAGTGAGTGGTGTGGGTTATATCAATGTTAGTGAACAGTATATCAGTGTGTTACAGTGAGTGGTATGGAGTATATCACAGTGTGTTACAGTGAAGGTGTGGGTTATATCAATGTTAGTGAACAGTATATCAGTGTGTTATGGTGAGGAGTGTGGGTTGTATCAGTGTTACAGTGAGTGGTGTGGGGTATATCAGTGTGTTAGTGAGGGGTGTGAGGTATATCAGTGTGTTAGTGAGGGGTGTGGAGTATATCAGTGTTACAGTGGGGTGTGGAGTATATCAGTATTACAGTGAGGGGTGTGGAGTATATCAGTGTTACAGTGAGGGGTGTGGAGTATATCAGTGTGTTAGTGAGGGGTGTGAGGTATATCAGTGTGTTAGTGAGGGGTGTGGAGTATATCAGTGTGTTACAGTGAGTGACTTGGGGTATATTAGAGTGTTACAGTGAGGGGTGTGGGGTATATCAGTGTGTTGCAGTGAGGGGTGTGGAGTATATCAGTGTGATAGTGAGGGGTGTGGGGTATATCAGTGTGTTAGTGAGGGGTGTGGGGTATATCAGTGTGTTAGTGAGGGGTGTGGGGTATATCAGTGTGTTACAGTGAGGGGTGTGGAGTATATCAGTGTGTTACAGTGAGGGACTTTGGGTATATCAGAGTGTTACTGTGAGGGGTGTGGAGTATATCAGTGTTACAGTGAGGGGTGTGGACTATATCAGTGTTACAGTGAGGGACTTGGGGTATATCAGTGTGTTACAGTGAGGGGTGTGGGGTATATCAGTGTGTTAGTGAGGGGTGTGAGGTATATCAGTGTGTTAGTGAGGGGTGTGGAGTATATCAGTGTTACAGTGAGGGGTGTGGAGTATATCAGTGTTACAGTGAGGGACTTGGGGTATATCAGAGTGTTACAGTGAGGGGTGTGGGGTATATCAGTGTGTTACAGTGAGGGGTGTGGAGTATATCAGTGTGATAGGGGTGTGGGGTATATCAGTGTGTTAGTGAGGGGTGTGGGGTATATCAGTGTGTTACAGTGAGGGGTGTGGAGTATATCAGTGTGATAGTGAGGGGTGTGGGGTATATCAGTGTGTTCGTGAGGGGTGTGGGGTATATCAGTGTGTTAGTGAGGGGTGTGGGGTATATCAGTGTTACAGTGAGGGGTGTGGGGTATATCAGAGTGTTACAGTGAGAGGTGTGGAGTATATCAGTGTGTTACAGTGAGGGACTTGGGGTATATCATAGTGTTACAGTGAGGGGTGTGGAGTATATCAGTGTGTTACAGTGAGGGGTGTGGAGTATATCAGTGTGTTACAGTGAGGGACTTGGGGTATATCATAGTGTTACAGTGAGGGGTGTGGGGTATATCAGAGTGTTACAGTGAGGGGTGTGGAGTATATCCGTATGTTACAGTGAGGGACTTGGGTATATCAGTGTGTTACAGTGAGGGGTGTGGGGTATATCAGTGTGTTACAGTGTGAGGGGTGTGGAGTATATCAGAGTGTTACAGTGAGGGACTTGGTTTATATCAGAGTGTTACAGTGAGGGGTGTGGGGTATTTCAAAGAGTGTCACAATGAAAGGTTTGTGGGGTATATCAGAGTGCTCCAATAAGGGGAGTGGGTATATGAGTGTGCAAGAGTGAGGTGTGTGGGGTATATCCGTGTGTTACAGTGAGGAGTGTGGGTTATATCAGAGTGTGTTACAGTGAGTGGTGTGGGTTATATCAATGTTAGTGAACAGTATATCAGTGTGTTACAGTGAGTGGTGTGGAGTATATCACAGTGTGTTACAGTGAAGGTGTGGGTTATATCAATGTTAGTGAACAGTATATCAGTGTGTTATGGTGAGGAGTGTGGGTTGTATCAGTGTTACAGTGAGTGGTGTGGGGTATATCAGTGTGTTAGTGAGGGGTGTGAGGTATATCAGTGTGTTAGTGAGGGGTGTGGAGTATATCAGTGTTACAGTGAGGGGTGTGGAGTATATCAGTGTTACAGTGAGGGGTGTGGAGTATATCAGTGTTACAGTGAGGGGTGTGGAGTATATCAGTGTTACAGTGAGGGGTGTGGAGTATATCAGTGTTACAGTGAGTGGTGTGGAGTATATCAAAGTGTTACAGTGAGGGGTGTGGAGTATATCAGTGTGTTACAGTGAGTGACTTGGGGTATATCAGAGTGTTACAGTGAGGGGTGTGGGGTATATCAGTGTGTTACAGTGAGGGGTGTGGGGTATATCAGTGTGTTAGTGAGGGGTGTGGGGTATATCAGTGTGTTACAGTGAGGGGTGTGGAGTATATCAGTGTGATAGTGAGGGGTGTGGGGTATATCAGTGTGTTAGTGAGGGGTGTGGGGTATATCAGTGTGTTAGTGAGGGGTGTGGGGTATATCAGTGTTACAGTGAGGGGTGTGGGGTATATCAGAGTGTTACAGTGAGGGGTGTGGAGTATATCAGTGTGTTACAGTGAGGGACTTGGGGTATATCAGAGTGTTACAGTGAGGGGTGTGGGGTTTCTCAGTGTGTTACAGTGAGGGGTGTGGGTTATATCCATGTGTTAGAGTGAGGGGTATATCAGTGTGTTACAGTGAGTGGTGTGGAGTATATCAGAGAGTGTTACAGTGAGTGGTGTGGGTTATATCAATGTTAGTGAACAGTATATCAGTGTGTTACAGTGAGTGGTGTGGAGTATATCACAGTGTGTTACAGTGAAGGTGTGGGTTATATCAATGTTAGTGAACAGTATATCAGTGTGTTATGGTGAGGAGTGTGGGTTGTATCAGTGTTACAGTGAGTGGTGTGGGGTATATCAGTGTGTTACACTGAGGGACTTGGGGTATATCGGAGTGTTACAGTGAGGGGTATTGGGTATATCATTGTTACAGTGAGAGGGGTGGGGTATATATTATTGTTAATGGAGGGATGTGGGGTATGTCAATGTTACGCTGAGGGGTGTGGGATTTATCAACGTGTTATAGTGAGGGGTGTGGCGTATATCAGTGTTACAGTGAGGGGTGTGGAGTATATCTGTTCAAGTGAGGGGTGTGGAGTATATCAGTGTGTTACAGTGAGGGACTTTGGGTATATCAGAGTGTTACAGTGGGGTGTGGAGTATATCAGTGTTACAGTGAGGGGTGTGGAGTTTTTCAGTGTTACAGTGAGGGGTGTGGAGTATATCAGTGTTACAGTGAGGGACTTGGGGTATATCAGAGTGTTACAGTGAGGGGTGTGGAGTATATCAGAGTGTTACAGTGAGGGGTGTGGAGTATAACAGTGTGTTACAGTGAGTGACTTTGGGTATATCAGAGTGTTACAGTGAGGGGTGTGGGGTTTCTCAGTGTGTTACAGTGAGGGGTGTGGAGTATATCAGTGTGTTAGTGAGGGGTGTGGGGTATATCAGTGTGTTAGTGAGGGGTGTGGGGTATATCAGTGTGTTAGTGAGGGGTGTGGGTTATATCCATGTGTTAGAGTGAGGGGTATATCAGTGTGTTACAGTGAGGAGTGTGGGTTATATCAGTGTGTTACAGTGAGGAGTGTGGGTTATATCAGCGTGTGTTACAGTGAGGGGTGTGGAGTATATCACAGTGTGTTACAATGAGGAGTGTGGGTTATATCAGAGAGTGTTACAGTGAGTGGTCTGGAGTATATCACTGTGTTACAGTGAGGGGTGTGGGTTATATTAATGTTAGCGAGCAGTATATCAGTGTGTTACAGTGAGGGGTGTGGGTTATATCAATGTTAGCGAGCAGTATATCAGTGTGTTAACTTGAGGGGTGTGGTGTATATCAGAGAGTGTTACAGTGAGTGGTGTGGAGAATATCAGAGGGTGTTACAGTGAGGGGTGTGGAGTATATCAGTGTGTTACAGTGAGGGACTAGGGTTATATCAGAGTGTTACAGTGAGGGGTGTGGGGTATATCAGTGTGTTACAATGAAGGGTGTGGAGTATATCAGTGTGTTAGTGAGGGGTGGGGGGTATATCAGTGTCTTACATTGAGGGACTTGGCGTATATCAGAGTGTTACAGTGAGGGGTGACGGGTATATCAGTGTGTTACAGTGAGGGATGTGCAGTATATCAGTGTGTTTGTGAGGGGTGTGGAATATATCAGTGTTACAGTGAGGAACTTGGGGTATATCAGATTGTTACAGTGAGGGGTGAAGGGCATATCAGAGTGTTACAGTGAGTGGTGTGGAGTATATCAGTGTGTTACAGTGAGGGGTGTGGAGTATATCAGTGTGTTACAGTGAGGGACTTGGGTTATATCAGTGTGTTACAGTGAGGGGTGTGGGGTATATCAAAGAGTGTCACAATAAAAGGTTTGTGGGGTATATCAGAGTGCTCCAATAAGGGGTGTGGGTATATGAGTGTGCAAGAGTGAGGGGTATGGAGTATGTCAGTGTGTTACAGTGAGGGACTTGGGGTATATCAGAGTGTTGCAGTGAGGGACTTGGGTTATATCAGTGTGTTACAGTGAGGGGTGTGGGGTATATCAAAGAGTGTCACAATAAAAGGTTTGTGGGGTATATCAGAGTGCTCCAATAAGGGGTGTGGGTATATGAGTGTGCAAGAGTGAGGGGTATGGAGTATGTTAGTGTGTTACAGTGATGCGTGTGGGGTATATCCGTGTGTTACTGTGAGGGGTGTGGGTTATATCAGTGTGTTACAGTGAGGGGTGTGGGGTATATCAGAGTGTTACAGTGAGGGGTGTGGGGTATATTTGTGTGTTGCAGTGAGGGGTGTGGAGTATATCAGTGTGTTACAGTGAGGGGTGTGGGGTATATCAGAGTGTTACAGTGAGGGGTGTGGGGTATATCAGAGTGTTACAGTGAGGGGTGTGGGGTATATCAGTGTGTTACAGTGAGGGGTGTGGAGTATATCAGTGTGTTACAGTGAGGGACTTGGGGTATATCAGAGTGCTACAGTGGGGTGTGGAGTATATCAGTGTTACAGTGAGGGGTGTGGAGTATATCAGTGTTACAGTGAGGGGTGTGGAGTATATCAGTGTGTTAGTGAGGGGTGTGAGGTACATCAGTGTGTTAGTGAGGGGTGTGGAGTATATCAGTGTTACAGTGAGGGGTGTGGAGTGTATCAGTGTTACAGTGAGGGACTTGGGGTATATCAGTGTTACAGTGAGGGGTGTGGAGTATATCAGTGTGTTACAGTGAGTGACTTGGGGTATATCAGAGTGTTACAGTGAGGGACTAGGGTTATATCAGTGTTACAGTGAGGGGTGTGGGGTATATCAGTGTGTTACAGTGAGGGGTGTGGGGTATATCAGTGTGTTCAGTGAGGGGTGTGGGTTATATCCATGTGTTACAGTGAGGGGTATATCAGTGTGTTACAGTGAGGAGTGTGGGTTTTATCAGAGTGTTACAGTGAGGAGTGTGGGTTGTATCAGCGTGTGTTACAGTGAGGGGTGTGGAGTATATCACAGTGTGTTACAATGAGGAGTGTGGGTTATATCAGAGAATGTTACAGTGAGTGGTCTGGAGTATATCACTGTGTTACAGTGAGGGGTGTGGGTTATATCAATGTTAGCGAGCAGTATATCAGTGTGTTAACTTCAGGGGTGTGGTGTATATCAGAGAGTGTTACAGTGAGTGGTGTGGAGAATATCAGAGGGTGTTACAGTGAGTGGTGTGGAGTATATCACAGTGTGTTACAGTGAGGGGTGTGGTGTATATCAGTGTGTTACAGTGAGGGACTTGGGGTATATCAGAGTGTTACAGTGAGGGACTAGGGTTATATCAGTGTTACAGTGAGGGGTGTGGGGTATATCAGTGTGTTAGTGAGGGGTGTGGGTTATATCCATGTATTACAGTGAGGGGTTTATCAGTGTGTTACAGTGAGGAGTGTGGGTTTTATCAGTGTGTTACAGTGAGGAGTGTGGGTTGTATCAGCGTGTGTTACAGTGAGGGGTGTGGAGTATATCACAGTGTGTTACAATGAGGAGTGTGGGTTATATCAGAGAATGTTACAGTGAGTGGTCTGGAGTATATCACTGTGTTACAGTGAGGGGTGTGGGTTATATCAATGTTAGCGAGCAGTATATCAGTGTGTTAACTTCAGGGGTGTGGTGTATATCAGAGAGTGTTACAGTGAGTGGTGTGGAGAATATCAGAGGGTGTTACAGTGAGTGGTGTGGAGTATATCACAGTGTGTTACAGTGAGGGGTGTGGTGTATATCAGTGTGTTACAGTGAGGGACTTTGGGTATATCAGTGTGTTACATTGAGGGACTTGGCGTATATCAGAGTGTTACAGTGAGGGGTGACGGGTATATCAGTGTGTTACAGTGAGGGATGTGCAGTATATCAGTGTGTTTGTGAGGGGTGTGGAATATATCAGTGTTACAGTGAGGAACTTGGGGTATATCAGATTGTTACAGTGAGGCGTGTAGGGCATATCAGAGTGTTACAGTGAGGGGTGTAGGGCATATCAGAGTGTTACAGTGAGTGGTGTGGAGTATATCAGTGTGTTACAGTGAGGGGTGTGGAGTATATCAGTGTGTTACAGTGAGGGACTTGGGGTATATCAGAGTGTTACAGTGAGGGACTTGGGTTATATCAGTGTGTTACAGTGAGGGGTGTGGGGTATATCAAAGAGTGTCACAATAAAAGGTTTGTGGGGTATATCAGAGTGCTCCAATAAGGGGTGTGGGTATATGAGTGTGCAAGAGTGAGGGGTATGGAGTATGTTAGTGTGTTACAGTGATGCGTGTGGGGTATATCCGTGTGTTACTGTGAGGGGTGTGGGTTATATCAGTGTGTTACAGTGAGGGGTGTGGGGTATATCAGAGTGTTACAGTGAGGGGTGTGGGGTATATCAGAGTGTTACAGTGAGGGGTGTGGGGTATATCAGTGTGTTACAGTGAGGGGTGTGGAGTATATCAGTGTGTTACAGTGAGGGACTTGGGGTATATCAGAGTGCTACAGTGGGGTGTGGAGTATATCAGTGTTACAGTGAGGGGTGTGGAGTATATCAGTGTTACAGTGAGGGGTGTGGAGTATATCAGTGTGTTAGTGAGGGGTGTGAGGTACATCAGTGTGTTAGTGAGGGGTGTGGAGTATATCAGTGTTACAGTGAGGGGTGTGGAGTTTATCAGTGTTACAGTGAGGGACTTGGGGTATATCAGTGTTACAGTGAGGGGTGTGGAGTATATCAGTGTGTTACAGTGAGTGACATGGGGTATATCAGAGTGTTACAGTGAGGGACTAGGGTTATATCAGTGTTACAGTGAGGGGTGTGGGGTATATCAGTGTGTTACAGTGAGGGGTGTGGGGTATATCAGTGTGTCAGTGAGGGGTGTGGGTTATATCCATGTGTTACAGTGAGGGGTATATCAGTGTGTTACAGTGAGGAGTGTGGGTTTTATCAGTGTGTTACAGTGAGGAGTGTGGGTTGTATCAGCGTGTGTTACAGTGAGGGGTGTGGAGTATATCACAGTGTGTTACAATGAGGAGTGTGGGTTATATCAGAGAATGTTACAGTGAGTGGTCTGGAGTATATCACTGTGTTACAGTGAGGGGTGTGGGTTATATCAATGTTAGCGAGCAGTATATCAGTGTGTTAACTTGAGGGGTGTGGTGTATATCAGAGAGTGTTACAGTGAGTGGTGTGGAGAATATCAGAGGGTGTTACAGTGAGTGGTGTGGAGTATATCACAGTGTGTTACAGTGAGGGGTGTGGTGTATATCAGTGTGTTACAGTGAGGAGTGTGGGTTGTATCAGAGTGTTACAGTGAGTGGTGTGGAGTATATCACTGTGTTACAGTGAGGGACATGTGGTATATCAGAGTGTTACAGTGAGGGGTGTGGGGTATATCAGTGTGTTACAATGAAGGGTGTGGAGTATATCAGTGTGTTAGTGAGGGGTGTGGGGTATATCAGTGTGTTACATTGAGGGACTTGGGGTATATCAGAGTGTTACAGTGAGGGGTGTCGGGTATATCAGTGTGTTACAGTGAGAGGTGTGGAGTATATCAGTGTGTTTGTGAGGGGTGTGGGGTATATCAGTGTGTTAGTGAGGGGTGTGGAATATAGCAGTGTTACAGTGAGGAACTTGGGGTATATCAGATTGTTACAGTGAGGGGTGTAGGGCATATCAGAGTGTTACAGTGAGGGGTGTAGGGCATATCAGAGTGTTACAGTGAGGGGTGTGGAGTGTATCAATGTGTTACAGTGAGGGGTGTGGAGTATATCAGTGTGTTACAGTGAGGGACTTGGGGTATATCAGAGTGTTACAGTGAGGGACTTGGGTTATATCAGTGTGTTACAGTGAGGGGTGTGGGGTATATCAAAGAGTGTCACAATAAAAGGTTTGTGGGGTATATCAGAGTGCTCCAATAAGGGGTGTGGGTATATGAGTGTGCAAGAATGAGGGGTATGGAGTATGTCAGTGTGTTACAGTGATGCGTGTGGGGTATATCCGTGTGTTACAGTGAGGGGTGTGGGTTATATCAGTGTGTTACAGTGAGGGGTGTGGGGTATATCCGTGTGTTACAGTGAGGTATGTGGGGTATATCAGTGTGTTACAGTGAGGGGTATGTCAGTGTGTTACAGTGAGGAGTGTGGGTTATATCAGAGTGTGTTACAGTGAGGGGTGTGGGTTATATCAGTGTGTTACAGTGAGGGGTGTGGGGTATATCCGTGTGTTACAGTGAGATGTGTGGGTTATATCAGTGTGTTACAGTGAGGGGTGTGGGGTATATCCGTGTGTTACAGTGAGGGGTATATCAGTGTGTTACAGTGAGGAGTGTGGGTTATATCAGTGTGTTACAGTGAGGGGTGTGGGGTATATCAGAGTGTTACAGTGAGGGGTGTGGGGTATATCAGTGTGTTGCAGTGAGGGGTGTGGGGTATATCAGTGTGTTACAGTGAGGGGTGTGGGGTATATCAAAGAGTGTCACAATAAAAGATTTGTGGGGTATATCAGAGTGCTCCAATAAGGGGTGTGGGTATATGAGTGTGCAAGAGTGAGGGGTATGGAGTATGTCAGTGTGTTACAGTGATGCGTGTGGGGTATATCCGTGTGTTACAGTGAGGGGTGTGGGGTTTTTTAGTGTGTTACAGTGAGGGGTGTGGGGTATATCCGTGTGTTACAGTGAGGTGTGTGGGGTATATCAGTGTGTTACAGTGTGGGTTATATCAGTGTGTTACAGTGAGGGGTGTGGGGTATATCCGTGTGTTACAGCGAGGTGTGTGGGTTATATCAGTGTGTTACAGTGAGGGGTGTGGGGTATATCTGTGTGTTACAGTGAGGGGTATATCAGTGTGTTACAGTGAGGAGTGTGGGTTATATCAGTGTGTTGCAGTGAGGGGTGTGGGGTATATCAGTGTTTTGCAGTGAGGGGTGTGGGGTATATCAGTGTGTTGCAGTGAGGGGTGTGGGGTATATCAGAGAGTGTTACAGTGAGGGGTGTGGGGTATATCAGAGAGTGTTACAGTGAGTGGTGTGGAGAATATCCATGTGTTACAGTGAGGGGTGTGGGGTATATCAGAGAGTGTTACAGTGAGGGGTGTGGGGTATATCAGAGAGTGTCACAGTGAGGGGTGTGGGGTCTATCAGAATGTCACAGTGAGGGGTATGGGGTATATCATAGTTTTACAGTGAGAGAGTGTGGGGTATATCAGAGAGAGTTACAGTGAGGGGTGTGGGGTATATCAGAGAGTGTTACAGTGAGTGGTGTGGGGTATATCAATGTTAGTGAGCAGTAGATCAGAGTGTTACAATGAGTGGTGTGGTATATATCAGAGTGTTACAGTGAGGGGCGTGGGTTCTATCAGAGTGTGTTACAGTGAGGGATGTGGGGTGTATCAGAGTGTTACACTAACGGGTGTGGGGTACAGAGTGTTACAGTGAGGGGTGTGGAGTATATCAGTGTTACAGTGAGGAACTTGGGGTATATCAGAGTGTTACAGTGAGGGGTGTAGGGCATATCAGAGTGTTACAGTGAGGGGTGTGGAGTATATCAGTGTGTTACAGTGAGGGGTGTGGGGTATATCAGAGTGTTACAGTGAGGGGTGTGGGATATATCAGTGTGTTCCAGTGAGGGGTGTGGAGTATATCAGTGTGTTACAGTGAGGGACTTGGGGTATATCAGAGTGTTACAGTGAGGGACTTGGGTTATATCAGAGTGCTACAGTGGGGTGTGGAGTATATCAGTGTTACAGTGAGGGGTGTGGAGTATATCAGTGTTACAGTGAGGGGTGTGGAGTATATCAGTGTGTTAGTGAGGGGTGTGAGGTACATCAGTGTGTTAGTGAGGGGTGTGGAGTATATCAGTGTTACAGTGAGGGGTGTGGAGTGTATCAGTGTTACAGTGAGGGACTTGGGGTATATCAGTGTTACAGTGAGGGGTGTGGAGTATATCAGTGTGTTACAGTGAGTGACATGGGGTATATCAGAGTGTTACAGTGAGGGACTAGGGTTATATCAGTGTTACAGTGAGGGGTGTGGGGTATATCAGTGTGTTACAGTGAGGGGTGTGGGGTATATCAGTGTGTCAGTGAGGGGTGTGGGTTATATCCATGTGTTACAGTGAGGGGTATATCAGTGTGTTACAGTGAGGAGTGTGGGTTTTATCAGTGTGTTACAGTGAGGAGTGTGGGTTGTATCAGCGTGTGTTACAGTGAGGGGTGTGGAGTATATCACAGTGTGTTACAATGAGGAGTGTGGGTTATATCAGAGAATGTTACAGTGAGTGGTCTGGAGTATATCACTGTGTTACAGTGAGGGGTGTGGGTTATATCAATGTTAGCGAGCAGTATATCAGTGTGTTAACTTGAGGGGTGTGGTGTATATCAGAGAGTGTTACAGTGAGTGGTGTGGAGAATATCAGAGGGTGTTACAGTGAGTGGTGTGGAGTATATCACAGTGTGTTACAGTGAGGGGTGTGGTGTATATCAGTGTGTTACAGTGAGGAGTGTGGGTTGTATCAGAGTGTTACAGTGAGTGGTGTGGAGTATATCACTGTGTTACAGTGAGGGACATGTGGTATATCAGAGTGTTACAGTGAGGGGTGTGGGGTATATCAGTGTGTTACAATGAAGGGTGTGGAGTATATCAGTGTGTTAGTGAGGGGTGTGGGGTATATCAGTGTGTTACATTGAGGGACTTGGGGTATATCAGAGTGTTACAGTGAGGGGTGTCGGGTATATCAGTGTGTTACAGTGAGAGGTGTGGAGTATATCAGTGTGTTTGTGAGGGGTGTGGGGTATATCAGTGTGTTAGTGAGGGGTGTGGAATATAGCAGTGTTACAGTGAGGAACTTGGGGTATATCAGATTGTTACAGTGAGGGGTGTAGGGCATATCAGAGTGTTACAGTGAGGGGTGTAGGGCATATCAGAGTGTTACAGTGAGGGGTGTGGAGTGTATCAATGTGTTACAGTGAGGGGTGTGGAGTATATCAGAGTGTTACAGTGAGGGACTTGGGTTATATCAGTGTGTTACAGTGAGGGGTGTGGGGTATATCAAAGAGTGTCACAATAAAAGGTTTGTGGGGTATATCAGAGTGCTCCAATAAGGGGTGTGGGTATATGAGTGTGCAAGAATGAGGGGTATGGAGTATGTCAGTGTGTTACAGTGATGCGTGTGGGGTATATCCGTGTGTTACAGTGAGGGGTGTGGGTTATATCAGTGTGTTACAGTGAGGGGTGTGGGGTATATCCGTGTGTTACAGTGAGGTATGTGGGGTATATCAGTGTGTTACAGTGAGGGGTATGTCAGTGTGTTACAGTGAGGAGTGTGGGTTATATCAGAGTGTGTTACAGTGAGGGGTGTGGGTTATATCAGTGTGTTACAGTGAGGGGTGTGGGGTATATCCGTGTGTTACAGTGAGATGTGTGGGTTATATCAGTGTGTTACAGTGAGGGGTGTGGGGTATATCCGTGTGTTACAGTGAGGGGTATATCAGTGTGTTACAGTGAGGAGTGTGGGTTATATCAGTGTGTTACAGTGAGGGGTGTGGGGTATATCAGAGTGTTACAGTGAGGGGTGTGGGGTATATCAGTGTGTTGCAGTGAGGGGTGTGGGGTATATCAGTGTGTTACAGTGAGGGGTGTGGGGTATATCAAAGAGTGTCACAATAAAAGATTTGTGGGGTATATCAGAGTGCTCCAATAAGGGGTGTGGGTATATGAGTGTGCAAGAGTGAGGGGTATGGAGTATGTCAGTGTGTTACAGTGATGCGTGTGGGGTATATCCGTGTGTTACAGTGAGGGGTGTGGGGTTTTTTAGTGTGTTACAGTGAGGGGTGTGGGGTATATCCGTGTGTTACAGTGAGGTGTGTGGGGTATATCAGTGTGTTACAGTGTGGGTTATATCAGTGTGTTACAGTGAGGGGTGTGGGGTATATCCGTGTGTTACAGCGAGGTGTGTGGGTTATATCAGTGTGTTACAGTGAGGGGTGTGGGGTATATCCGTGTGTTACAGTGAGGGGTATATCAGTGTGTTACAGTGAGGAGTGTGGGTTATATCAGTGTGTTGCAGTGAGGGGTGTGGGGTATATCAGTGTTTTGCAGTGAGGGGTGTGGGGTATATCAGTGTGTTGCAGTGAGGGGTGTGGGGTATATCAGAGAGTGTTACAGTGAGGGGTGTGGGGTATATCAGAGAGTGTTACAGTGAGTGGTGTGGAGAATATCCATGTGTTACAGTGAGGGGTGTGGGGTATATCAGAGAGTGTTACAGTGAGGGGTGTGGGGTATATCAGAGAGTGTCACAGTGAGGGGTGTGGGGTCTATCAGAATGTCACAGTGAGGGGTATGGGGTATATCATAGTTTTACAGTGAGAGAGTGTGGGGTATATCAGAGAGAGTTACAGTGAGGGGTGTGGGGTATATCAGAGAGTGTTACAGTGAGTGGTGTGGGGTATATCAATGTTAGTGAGCAGTAGATCAGAGTGTTACAATGAGTGGTGTGGTATATATCAGAGTGTTACAGTGAGGGGCGTGGGTTCTATCAGAGTGTGTTACAGTGAGGGATGTGGGGTGTATCAGAGTGTTACACTAACGGGTGTGGGGTACAGAGTGTTACAGTGAGGGGTGTGGAGTATATCAGTGTTACAGTGAGGAACTTGGGGTATATCAGAGTGTTACAGTGAGGGGTGTAGGGCATATCAGAGTGTTACAGTGAGGGGTGTGGAGTATATCAGTGTGTTACAGTGAGGGGTGTGGGGTATATCAGAGTGTTACAGTGAGGGGTGTGGGATATATCAGTGTGTTCCAGTGAGGGGTGTGGAGTATATCAGTGTGTTACAGTGAGGGACTTGGGGTATATCAGAGTGTTACAGTGAGGGACTTGGGTTATATCAGAGTGTTACAGTGAGGGGTGTGGGGTATATCAAAGAGTGTCACAATGAAAGTTTTGTGGGGTATATCAGAGTGCTCCAATAAAGGGTGTGGGTATATGAGTGTGCAAGAGTGAGGGGTATGGAGTATGTCAGTGTGTTACAGTGATGCGTGTGGGGTATGTCAGAGTGTTACAGTGAGGGGTGTGGGTTATATCAGAGCGTCACAGTGAGGGATGTGTGGTATATCAGAGTGTTACACTAACGTGTGTGGGGTACAGAGTGTTACAGTGGGGGGTGTGGGGTATATCAGTGTGTTACAGTGAGTGGTGTGGGGTATATCAGAGCGTCACAGTGAGGGATGTGGGGTATATCAATGTTATGCTGAGGGGTGTGGGGTATATCAATGTTTGTGAGCAGTCGATCAGAGTGTTACAGTGAGGGGTGTGGTGTATATCAGAGTGTTACAGTGAGGGGTGTGGGGACTATCACAGTGTTACATTGAGGGGTGTGGGGTATATCAGAGTGTTACACTAACGGGTGTGGGGTACAGAATGTTACAGTAAGGGGGGTGGGGTATATCAGTGTTACTGTGAGAGGGGTGGTGTATATTATTGTTATTGGAGGGGTTTGGGGTATGTCAATGTTACGCTGAGGGGTGTGGGATATATCACGACGTTAGTGAGTAGTAGATCAGAGTGTTACAGTGAGGGGTGTGGGGTATATCACAGTGTTACATTGAGGGGTGTGGGGTATATCAGAGTGTTACAATGTGTAGTGTGGGGTCTTTCAGCGTGTTACATTGAGGGGTGAGGGGTATATCTGATTGTTAATGGAGGGGTGTTTGGTATATCATTGTTACGCTGAGGGGTGTGGTATATATCACAATGTTGCAGTGATGGGTAGATCAGAGTGTTTACAGTGTGGGTGTAGGTAATATCAGAGTGTTACACTAAGGGGTTTGGGTTGTATCAGAGAGTTTCAGTGAGGGGTGTGGCATATATCAAAGTGTTGCTGTGAAGGGCTTGGGGTATATCAGTGTGCTACAGTGAGGAGTGTGGGCTATATCAGAGTGTGTCCCATTGACGGGTATCGGGTATATCAGTGTCTTACAGTGAGGAGTGGTGGGTATATCATTGTTACAATGAGGGGTTTGTGGTATATCAGGGAGTATCACAATGAGGGGTTTGTGAAGTATATCAGTGTGCTACAGTGAGAGGGTGTGGGGTATATCAGTGTTACAGTGAGGGGTGTGGGGTATATATTGTTATTGGAGGGGTGGGGTATATCATTGTTACGCTGAGGGGTGTGGGATATATCACAATGTTAGTGAGCAGTAGATCAGAGTGTTACAGTGAGGGGTGTGGTGTATATCAGGGAGTGTCACAGTGAGGGGTGTAGGTTATATCCGTGTGCTACAGAGAGGTGTGTGGGGTATATCAGAGTGTTACAGTGATTGATGAGGGGTATATCATTGTTATACTGAGGGGTAGAATCATAGAATCATGGAAAGTTACAGCACGGAAGGAGGCCATTTCGGACCATCGTGTCTGCGCCGGCCGACAAAGAGCTTTCCAGCTGAATCCCACTTCCCAGCTCTTGGTCCGTAGCCCTGCAGGTTAGAGCATCCCAAGTGCACATGCAAGTACTTTCTAAATGTGGTTCGGGTTCCTGCCTCTACCACCCTTTCAGGCAGTGAGTTCCAGACCCCCACAACCCTCTGGGTGAAGAAATTTCCCCTCAAATCCACTCTAAACCTTCCACCAATTACTTTAAATCTGTGCCCCCTGGTTTTTGACCCCTCTGCTAAGGGAAATAGGTCCTTTCTATCCACTTTATCTAGGCCCCTCATAATTTTATACACCTCAATAAGGTCTCCCCTCAGCCTCCTCTGTTCCAAGGAAAACAGACCCAGCCTATCCAGTCTTTCCTCATAGCTAAAATTCTCTACTCCCAGCAACATCCTTGTAAATCTCCTCTGTACCCTCTCTAGTGCAATTGCATCTTTCCTGTAATGTGGTGACCAGAACATAGAAACATAGAAGATCGGAGCAGGAGTAGGCCATTCGGCCCCTCGAGCCTGCTCCGCCATTCGATGAGATCATGGCTGATCATCCAAACTCAGTACCCTGTACCTGCCTTCTCCCCATATCCCTTGATACCTTTAGCTTTAAGAAATATATCTAACTCATTCTTGAATATATTTAATGACTTGGCCTCAACTACCTTCTGTGGTAGAGAATTCCACAGGTTCACCACTCTCTGGGTGAAGAAATTCTTCCTCATTTCTGTCCTAAATGGCTTACCCCTTATCCTTAGATTATGTCCCCTGGTCTGGACTCTCCGACCATCGGGAACATTCTTCCTGCATCTGGTTTGTCAGAATTTTATATGTTTCGATGAGATCCCCTCTCATTCTTCTATACTGCAGTGAGTATAAGCCCAATCGACCCAATCTCTCCTCATATGTCATTCCTGCCATCCCAGGTATCAGCCTTGTGAATCTTCGCTGAACTCCTTCCATGGCAAGAACATCCTTCCTCAGATAAGGCGACCAAAACTGCACACAGTACTCAAGGTGTGGTCTCACCAAGGTCCTGTACAACTGCAGCAGGACATCCCTGTTCCTATACTCAAACCCTTTCGCTTTGAAGGCCAACATACCATTTGCCTTCTTCACCGCCTGCTGCACCTGTATGCTTACCTTCAGCGACTGGTGCACAAGGACACCCAGGTCTCGTTGCACTTCCCCTTCTCCCAATCTATTGCCATTCAGATAATAGTCTGCCTTTCTGTTTTTGACACCAAAGTGGATAACCTCACATTTATCCACGTTATATTGCATCTGCCACACTTCTGCCCACTCACCCAACCTGTCCAAATCATCCTGGAGTTTCTCAGTATCCTCCTCGGAGCACACACGCCCACCCAGCTTTGTGTCATCTGCAAACTTGGAGATATTACATTTAGTTCCATTATCCAGATCATTAATGTATATTGTGAATAGCTGGGGTCCAAGGACCGAACCCTGCGGTGCCCCACTAGTCACTGCCTGCCACTCGGAAAAAGATCCATTAATTCCTACTCTCTGCTTTCTGTCCGCCAACCAGTTTTCTATCCAAGTCAATACCTTGCCCCCAATCCCATGTGCCTTAACTTTACACGCTAATCTCTTATGCGGGACCTTATCGAAAGCCTTTTGCAAGTCCAAATACACCACATCTACTGGTTCTCCCTTATCTATTTTCCCAGTTACATCCTCAAAAAATTCCAGTAATTAGTCAAGCACGATTTACCTTTTGTAAATCCATGTTGACTTTGTCCGATCCTGTCACTGTTTTTCAAGTGCTCAGCTATTACATCCTTTATAATGGACTCTAGCATTTTCCCTACTACCGATATCAGGCTTACCGGTCTGTAATTCCCCACTTTCTCTCTACCACCCTTTTTGAATAGTGGGGTAACATTAGCTACCCTCCAATCCATGGGTACAGTTCCAGATTCCATCGAATGTTGGAAGATGATCAGCAATGCATCTACTATTTCTAGGGCCACTTCCTTAAGTACCCTAGGATGTAGATTATCAGGCCCTGGGGATTTATTGGCCTTCAATCCCATCAATTTCCCTAACACCATTTCCCTGCAAATACTGATTTATTTCAGTTCCTCCCTTTCATCAGACCCTATGTTCTCCAACATCTCTGGGAGATTATTTCTGTCCTCCTTTGTGAAGACAGAACCAAAATATGCATTTAATTGGGCTGCCATTTCTTTGTTCCCCATTATAACTTCCCCCGCTTCTGACTGCAATGGACCTACACTTGATTTCACGAATCTTTTTCTCTTCACATATCTATAAAAGCTCTTACAGTCAGTTTTTATGTTCCCTGCAAGCTTACTTTCATATTCTATTTTCCCCTTCTTAATTAATCCCTTTGTCCTCCTTTGTTGAATCCTAAACTGCTCCGAATCCTCAGGGTTACCGCTTTTTCTGGCCAATTTATATGCCCTCTCCTTGGATCTTATGCTATCCCTAATTTCCCTTGTTAGCCACGGTTGAGTCACCCTTTTTGTTTTATTCTTATGCCACACTGGGATGAACAAATTCTATAGTTCATCCATGCAGTCTTTGAATGTTTGCCATTGCCTATCCACCGTCAACCCTTTGAGTGACATTCCCCAACCAATCCTACCCAATTCGCGCCTCATACCATCGTAGTTTCCTTTATTTAAATTCAGGACCCTAGTCTCTGATTCAACTACTTCACTCTCCATCCTAATGAAGAATTCTATCATATTATGATCACTCTGACCCAAGGGGCCTCGTACAACAAGATTGCTAATTAATCCTTTCTCATTGCATAATACCCAGTCTAAGATGGCCTGATCTCTGGTTGGTTCCTCGACATATTGTTGCAGAAAACCATCCCGTAAACATTCTAGGAATTCCTCCTCCACAGTATTTTTACTAATTTGGTTAGCCCAATCTATATGTAAATTAAAGTCACCCATGATGACTGCTGTGCCCTTACTGCATGCTTCTCTAATTTCCCTTTTAATGCCATCCCCAACCTCCGTATTACTGTTTGGCGGTCTATATACCACTCCCACTAACGTTTTCTGCCCCTTGTTATTTCTCAGTTCTACCCATACAGATTCCGCATCATCAGAGCTAATATCCTTCCTTTCAATTGTGTTAATCCCCTCTTTAACCAGCAATGCTACCCCACCTCCCTTTCTTTTTTGCCTATCTTTCCTAAATATTGAATTCCCCTGGATGTTGAGTTCCCAGTCTTGGCCACCCTGGAGCCATGTTTCTGTAATCCCAATCAAATCGTATTCATTTACCTCTATCTGCGCAGCTAATTCATCCACCTTGTTCCGAATGCTCCTTGCATTAAGACACAAAGCCTTCAGGCTTGTTTTTTTAATGCTCTCAGACCTATATGAATTATTATTTACTGTGACCATGTTTGATTTAAACTGTTGAGTTCTTTGCCTTCTACTTTTGTTTTTACTCCTTCCTGTCTTTTGCTTTAATCCTTGTTTCCCTTTCCTCTGTCTCCCTGCTCAGGTTCCCAACCCCCTGCCACTTTAGTTTAAACCCTCCCCAACAGCACTAGCAAACACTCCCCCCAGGACATCGGTCCCGGCCCTGCCCAGGTGCAGACCGTCCCGTTTGTACTGGTCCCACCTCCCCCAGAACCGGTTCCAATGTCCAAGGAATTTGAATCCCTCCCCCTTGCACCATTCCTCTAGCCACGTATTCATTTGAAATATCCTCCTATTTCTACTCTGACTAGCACGTGGCACTGGTAGCAATCCTGAGATTACTACCTTTGAGGTCCTATTTTTTAATTTACCTCCTAATGCCCTATATTCTGCTTTTAGGACCTCATCCCGTTTTTTACCTATATCATTGATGCCTATGTGCACCACGACAACTGGCTGTTTGCCCTCCCCCTCCAAAATGTTCTGTAGCCGCTCCGAGACGTCCTTGACCCTTGCACCAGGGAGGCAACACACCATCCTGGAGTCTCGTTTGCGGCCGCAGAAACGCCTAACTATTCCCCTTACAATTGAGTCCCCTATCACTATAGCTCTTCCACACTTTTTCCTCCCAGCCTGTGCAGCAGAGCCACCCATGGTGCCAGGAAGTTGGCTGCTGCTGCCTTCCCCTGATAAGTCATCCCCCCCAACAGTATCCAAAGTGGTATATCTGTTTGAGAGGGGGATGGCCACAGGGGACCCTTGCACTACCTGCCTGCACCTCTTACTCTGCCTGGTGGTCACCCATTCACTTCCTGCCTGTACACCCTTTACCTGCTGTGTGACCAACTCGCTAAACGTGCTATCCACGACGTTCTCAGCGTCGCGAATGCTCCAGTATGCATCCATCCGCAGCTCCAGCGCCTCAATGCAGTCTATCAGTAGCTGCAGCTGGATCCACTTCCCACACACATGGTCGTCAGGGACACAGGAAGCATCCCTGATTTCCCACAGATAGCAGGAGGAGCATATCACGGGGCAGAGCTCTCCTGCCATGACTTACCCTTTAATTAATTAATTAAAATTAAATTAAATGAATCCCACCAATTTCACTTCAATTAAATAATATACTCAAGGGCCCTTTCCTGACACTGGCCTCTGTAAAAAGCCCACGAAAGTGAGTTTAACTACTCACTGTGCTGCTGCTCTCTCCGCTCCCGACACTGGCCTCTGCAAAAAAGCCTGCGAAAGTGAGTTTAACTACTCACAGTGCTGCTGCTCTCTCCGCTCCCGACACTGGCCCCTGTAAAAAAGCCCGCAAAATAAACTTAAAAACTGAACAAAAACACTCACCTGCAACTCACCAATGAGCGCTCTCCATCTAGTAATGGGCTATGAACTACTCAGCAGAAATACACTTAAAACTGAACAAAAAACTTAACAGAAAATACCCACCAGCTACTCACCAATCAGCTCCCCTCTGACCACCTCACTTCTGAATTCTGACGTCACTCCTGTGCTGAGTTCCTCTCGCTGACTCTGTGCCTCTCGCAGGTCCGCCACTCAGCTCCGCAGTACTCTAGCTGAGGCCTAACTAGTATTTTATACAGTTGAAGCATAACCCCCCTGCTCTTGTATTCTATGCCATGGTTAATAAAGGCAAGCATTCCGTATACCTTCTTAACCACCTTATCTACCTGGCCTGCTACCTTCAGGGATCTGTGGACATGCATTCCAAGGTCCCTTTGTTCCTCTACTCTACTCAGTGTCCTATCATTTAATGTGTATTCCCTTTCCTTGTTAGACCTTCCCAAATGCATTACCTCACACTTCTCTGGATTGAATTGAGTTTGCCACTGTTCTGCCCACCTGAACAGATTTATTGATATCTTCCTGCAGTCTGCAGCTTCCTTCTTCAGTATCAACCACACAGCCGATTTTAGTATCATCTGCAAACTTCTTAATCATACCCTCTATATTCAAGTCTAGATCGTTGATATATACTACAAAAAGGGAACTAGTACTGAGCCCTGCGGAACCCCACTGGAAACAGCCTTCCAGTCACACAAACATTCATCAACCATTACCCTCTGCTTCCTGTCTCCAAGCCAGTTTTGAATCCAACTTGACACTTTGCCCTGGATCCCATGGGCTTTTAACTTCGTGACCAGTCTGCCATGTGGAACCTTATCAAAAGCCTTGCTAAAGTCCATATACACTACATCAAACACACTACCCTCATCTACCCTCCTTGTTAGCTCCTCAAAAAATTCAATCAAGTTTATCAGACACGACCTTCCTTTATCAAATCAGTGCTGACTATCCTTGATTAATCCATGTCTTTCTAAATGAAGATTTATCCTGTCCTTCAGAATTCTTTCCAATAATTTTCCCACCACCGAGGTTAGGCTGACTGGCCTGTAATTACTCGGTCTATCCTTTTCTCCCTTTTTAAACAACAGTCCTCCAGCACCACACCTGAAGCCAGAGAGGGTTGAAAAATGATGGTCAGGGCCTCTGCAATTTCCTCTTTTGCTTCGCTTAACATCCTGGGATACATTTCATCCGGGCCTGGGGATTTATCCACTTTTAAAGCTACTAAACCCCTTAATACTTCCTCTCTCACTATGTTTATTTCATCTAATAATTCACACTCCTGCCCCCGATAGCAATGTCTGCTTCACCCCTCTCCTTTGTGAACACAGACGCAAAGTATTCATTAAGAACCCTACCGACGTCTCCCGCCTCCACACACAGATTACCCTCATGATCTCTAATAGGCCATAGCCTTTCTTTAGTTATCCTGTTATTCTTAATATATTTATAAAACATCTTTGGGTTTTCCTTGATTTTACTTGCCAAGACTTTTTCATGCTCTCTCTTTGCTTTCGTAATATCCTTTTTAATTGCACCCCTGCACTTTCTGTACTCCTCTAAAGATTCTGGAGTATTTAGCCCTTGGTATCTGTCATACGCCTCCTTTTTTTTCTTTATCCTACTCTGTATGTCTCTAGACATCCAGGGGGCTCTAGATTTGTTAATCCCACCTTTTTTCTTTAAGGGCACATATTTGGTTTGAACCCTCCAGATCTCCTCCTTGAATGCCTCCCACTGCTCTGACACTGATTTACCTTCAAGTAGCTGTTTCCAGTCCACTATGGCTAAATCCCCTCTCAGCTTAGCAACATTTGCTTTTCCCCAATTTAGAATTTTTATTCCTGGTCTATCCTTGTCCTTTTCCATAACTACCTTAAATCTAACAGAATTATGGTCACTAGCACCAAAATGCTCCCCCACTGATACGCCTTCCACCTGCCCAGCTTCATTCCCTAAAACTAAGTCCAGAACCGCCCCTCCCTTGTTGGACTTGCTATATACTGGCTAAAAAAGTTCTCCTGGATGCATTTTAGGAATTCCGCACCTTCTATACTCTTCACACTAATTTTATCTCAGTTAATATTGGGGTAGTTGAAATCCCCTACAATTACTGCCCTATAGTTTTTGCACTTCTCAGAAATTTGTCGACCTATTTGTTCTTCTATCTCCCTCTCACTGTTTGGGGGTCTGTAGTACACTCCCAGCAGTGTGATCGCCCCTTTTTTGTTTTTCAATTCGACCTATATGGCCTCGTTTGATGATCCCTCCAACATATCATCCCTCCTCAGAGCTGTAATAGTTTCTTCAATCAATACCGCGACCACCCCTCCCACTCTATCCCGTCTGAAAATCCTGTAACCAGGAATGTTGAGCTGCCATACCTGCCCCTCTTTCAGCAATGTCTCTGTAATAGCTAAAATATCATAGTCCCAAGTATCTACCTGTGCCCTCAGCTCATCTGCCTTGTTCGCTATACTCCTTGCATTGAAGTGTATACCATTTAGTACAGGCAAACCTCCTTGTTGACTACTATCTAGCCCTTGATTCCTCTGTCCTTCCAATTTACTTTCTACGTTTTTGTTTTCCAATTCCAGTTTTTCTTCCCTCCCTATTGACTCTATACTTAGGTTCCCATCCCCCTGCCAAGCTAGTTTAAACCCTCCCCAACAGCACTAGCAAACCCTCCCGTGAGGATATTGGTCCCGTTCCCGTTGAGGTGCAACCCGTCTGGCTTGTAGAGGTCCCACCTCCCCCAGAAACGGTTCCAATTCCTCAGGAATCTGAAGCCCTCCCTCCTACACCATCTCTCCAGCCACGCATTCATCTGCTCTATCTTCCTATTCCTGTACTCACTAGCACGTGGCACCGGGAGTAATCCGGAGATTACTACCTTTGAGGTCCTGCTTTTTAACCGCTTTCCTAGCTCCCTAAACTCTGCCTGCAGGACCTCATCTCTCTTTCTGCCTATGTCGTTGGTACCGATATGGACCACGACCTCTGGCTGTTCACCCTCCCCCCTCAGAATGTCCTGCAGCCGTTCAGTGACATCCTTGACCCTGGAACCAGGGAGGCAACATACCATCCTGGAGTCACGTCTGCGGCCGCAGAAACGCCTGTCTGCTCCCCTAACTATTGAATTCCCTATCACGATTGCTCTCCCTCTCCTCTTCCCCCCCCCGCCTGTGCAGCTGAGCCTTCCATGGTGCTGTGGACTTGGCTCTGGCTGCACTCCCCAGAGGAACCATTGCCCTCACCAGTACTCAGCACCGAATACTGGTTGGTGAGCAAGATGGGCTCAGGGGACTCCTGCACTACCTGCCTGCTCCTCCTCTTCTGTCTGATGGTCACCCATTCCCTCTCTGCCTGCACACTCTTAAGCTGTGGGGTGACCACCTCCCGAAACGTGCTATCCACGTAACTCTCAGCCTCGCGGATGCACAGCAGTGACTGCAGCCGCTCAAGCTCCGTAACCCGGTTCTCGAGCTGCTGTAGCTGGCGACAATTCCCGCACATGTGGTCGTCCAGACCACGGGAGGTGTCCAGGACTTCCCACAAGGCACAGGATGTGCATTCCACGGGTGTGAGCTGCCCTGCCATACCTCGAATTAACAGAATATTTACTAACCTAGCTGGAATAAACTTAAAAAACTTTAAGAAAGCCAAGTAAAAACACTTACCAGATACTCACCAATCAGCTCCCTGTTTTTGAACATTTAGTTTTGAATCCCGGCTCTTAATTTAAACCAATGCCCAAGATAAAGAGAGAAATACTGACCAACCAATCACTTCCCTGCTTTCCTGTGATGTCACACCTTGTTTTTTGGACTCCTGGATTTTTTCCTCTCTGCTCCGGTTCCCGGCTCGGTCCGCTCCTCCACGGCTTCTCGCAGTGAGTGGGGTGTGGAGTATATCAGTGTGTTCTTCTTAGGCAGTCCCTCAGTTCCGAGGATGACTTGCTTTCACATTAAAATTGAGTTCTCAGGTGACTGATGAGTCCAATGCGGGACCTACAGTCTCTGTCACAGGCGGGGCAGACAGTGGTTGAAGGGGCGGGTGTGTGGGGTGCTTGGGTTGATGTGCGCCCCTTGTGCTGCCTGCGCTTGGCTTCCGCTTGCTCCCGGCAAGGAGACTCGAGGTGTTCGGCGCCTTCCCGGATGCTTCTCCTCCACTTTGTGCAGTCTTGGGCCAGGGATTCCCAGGTGTCGGTGGGGATGTTACACTTTTTCAAGGAGGCTTTGAGGGTGTCCTTGAAGCGTTTCCTCTGCCCACCTGGGGCTCTCTTGCCGTGCCGGAGCTCCGAGTAGAGCGCTTGTTTTGGGAGTCTCGTATCGGGCATGTGGGCAATGTGGCCCGTCCATCGGAGCTGATCGAGCGTGGTCAAAGCTTCGATGCTGGGGATGTTGGCCTGAGCAAGAACACTGACGTTGGTGCGCCTATCCTGCCAATGGATTTGCAGGATCTTGCGGAGGCAGCGTTGGTGGTACCTCTCTAGTGCTTTGAGGTGCCTGCTGTACATGGTCCATGTCTCTGAGGAATACAATTGAGAGGTCGCACAACACCAGGTTATAGTCCAACAGTTTTATTTGAAATCACAAGCTTTCGGAGTTACTACTCCTTCGCCGGGTGAAGTAAAGAGATACAGAATCGCCAAAGCATATATAGATAGAGAACAATGCATGTGTACCTTACAATTGCAGACAACTAAATTAAATCATCCTGACTGTTTATCTGCCGAGGTGTGATAAAGTTAATCAGGTCAGCCAGGAAGGTACCACATCAAAGACATAGCAAGATACAACTGAGACAATGAGGTGGAGTCGCAGGGGGTCTAACGTGTCAAAAGCTGCCGTCTGTATGTAAAACGATAAGCTTTAAAATTTTTACTTTTTTACTGGGAATCACATCTGTGAACAAGCCAACGACGACTCGAGTCCGGATCACGTCATGTATCGTGACATAAACCCAAGATCCCGGTTGAGACCGTCTTCATGAGTGCGGAACTTGGCTATCAGTTTCTGCTCGATGATTTTGCGTTGTCGTGTGTTCCTAAGGTCGCCTTGGAGAACACTTGGAGCAGTCAAGGACATTCAGCCTCGGATCTGCGGGTAAGCGTTCTCCAAGGCGACCTTAGGAACACACGACAATGCAAAATCATCGAGCAGAAACTGATAGCCAAGTTCCGCACTCATGAAGACGGTCTCAACCGGGATCTTGGGTTTATGTCACGATACATGACGTGATCCGGACTCGAGTCGTCGTTGGCTTGTTCACAGATGTGATTCCCAGTAAAAAAGTAAAAATTTTAAAGCTTATCGTTTTACATACAGACGGCAGCTTTTGACACGTTAGACCCCCTGCGACTCCACCTCATTGTCTCAGTTGTATCTTGCTATGTCTTTGATGTGGTACCTTCCTGGCTGACCTGATTAACTTTATCACACCTCGGCAGATAAACAGTCAGGATGATTTAATTTAGTTGTCTGCAATTGTAAGGTACACATGCATTGTTCTCTATCTATATATGCTTTGGCGATTCTGTATCTCTTTACTTCACCCGACGAAGGAGTAGTAACTCCGAAAGCTTGTGATTTCAAATAAAACTGTTGGACTATAACCTGGTGTTGTGCGACCTCTCAATTTTGTCCACCCCAGTCCAACACCGGCATCTCCGCATCTGAGGAATACAGCAAGGTATCATTACTGCTCTGTAGACCATGAGCTTAGTGCCGGGTTTGAGGTCCTGGTCTTCAAACACTCTCTTCCTCAGGTGACTGAAGGCTGCACTGGCACACTGAAGGCGGTGTTGGACTTCGTCGTCGACGTCTGCCCTTGTTGACAGTAGGCTCCCGAGGTATGGAAAGTGGTCCACGTTGTCCAAGGCCTTGTCGTGGATTTTGATAATCGGGGGGGCAGTACTGTGTGGCGGGGGCAGGTTGGTAGAGGACCTTTGTCTTACGGATGTTTAGTGTAAGGCCCATGCTCTCGTACGCTTCAGTGAAGGTGTTGACGATGGTTTGGAATTCGACCTCCGAGTGAGCGCAGACGCAAGCATCGTCTGCATACTGTAATTCGACGACAGAGGATGGGACAACCTTGGATCTGGACTGGAGGCGACGGAGGTTGAACAGTTTCCCGTTTGTTCTGTAATTTAGCTCCACTCCAGCGGGGAGCTTACTGAGGGTGAGATGGAGCATTGCAGCAAGGAAGATCGAGAAGAGCGTTGGTGCGCTGACACAGCCTTGCTTGACCCCGGTTCATACATGAATTGGGTCTGTGGTGGAACCATTGATCAGGATCACGGCTTGCATGTCGTCGTGAAGCAGGCGGAGGATGGTGACAAACTTTTGAGGGCAGCCGAATTTGAGGAGGACACTCCATAATCCCTCACGGTTGATGGTGTCAAAGGCCTTTGTGAGATCAAACAGCGGTTGGTGCTGTTCCCTGCATTTCTCTTGTAATTGACATGCGGTGAAGATCATGTCCATTGTGTTCCTTAGTGGGCGGAATCCGCATTGTGACTCTGAGAGGAGCTCTTCGGCCACTGGGAGAAGGCGATTGGGGAGGATTCTTGCGATGACATTCCCTTTGGCAGACAGCAGGGAAACTCCTCTGTAATTACCGCAATCGGACTTGTCACCTTTCTTGAAATCGTCACAATTACGGCATCTCTGAGATCCCCTGGCATGCTCTCCTCCTTCCAGATAAGAGAAATGAGTTCATGAATTCGCGCCAGTAAATCAGAGTGTGTACCATTGACGGGTGTGGGGTATATCAGTGTGTTACAGTGAGGAGTGTTGGATATATCATTGTTTCAATGAGGGGTTTGTGGTATATCAGAGAGTATCACAATGAGGGGTTTGTGGAGTATATCAGTGTGCTACAGTGAGAGGGTGCGGGGTATATCAGTGATGCGCTGAGAGCGGTGGGGTATATATTATTGTTAATGGAGGGGTGTGGGGTATATCACAATGTTAGTGAGCAGTATATCACAGAGTTACAGTGAGGGGTGTGGTGTATATCAGGGAGTGTCACAGCGTGGGGTGTGGGTTATATCTGTGTGCTACAGTGAGGGGTGTGGGGTATATCAGAGTGTTACAGTGAGGGGTGTGGGGTGTATCAGAGTGTTACAGTGATGGGTGTGGGGTCTATCAGAGTGTTGCAGTGAGGGGTGTGGGGTATATCAGAGTGTTACAGTGAGGGGTGTGGGGTATATCAGAGTGTTACAGTGAGGGATGTGGGGGATATCAGTGTGTTGCATTGAGGGGTGTGGGGTATATCAGAGTGTTACAGTGAGGGATGTGGGGTATATCAGTGTGTTGCACTGAGGGGTGTGGGATATATCACAGTGTTATAGTGAGGTGTGTGGCATATATCAAAGTGTTGCAGTGAGGGGTGTGGGGTATATCAGTGTGTTACAGTGAGGGGTGTGGAGTATATCAGCGTGTTACAGTGAGGGGTGTGGAGTATATTCTTACAATGATGGGTTTGTGGTATATCAGAGAGTATCACAATGAGGGGTTTGTGGAGTATATCAGTGTGCTACAGTGAGAGGGTGCGGGGTATATCAGAGTGTTACAATGAGTGGGGTGGGGTATATCAGTGTTCCAGTGAGAGGGGTGGCGTATGTATTAATGGAGGGGTGTGGGGGTATATCATTGTTATGCTAATGGTTGTGGTATATATGACAATATTGCAGTAAGGGGTAGATCAGTGTGTTACATTGAGGGCTGTAGGGCATATCAGAGTGTTGCTGTGAAGGGCTTGGGGTATATCAGTGTGTTACAGTGAGGGGTGTGGGGTGTATCAGTGTGTTACAGTGAGGAGTGTGGGTTATATCAGAGTGTGTATCATTGACGGGTATCGGATATATCTGTGTGTTACCGTGAGGAGTGGTGGGTATATCATTGTTACAATGAGGGGTTTTTGGTATATCAGAGAGTATCACAATGAGGGGTTTGTGGAGTACAGTATATCAGTGTGCTACAGTGAGAGGGTGCGGGGTATATCAGAGTGTTACAATGAGGGGTGTGGGGTATATCATTGTTACGCTGAGGCGTGTGGGATATATCACAATGTTAGTGAGCAGTAGATCAGAGTGTTACAGTGAGGGGAATGGTGTATATCAGGGAGTGTCACAGTGAGGGGTGTGGGTTATATCCATGTGCTACAGTGAGGGTTGTGGGGTATATCAGAGTGTTGCAATTAGGGGTGTGGGTTATATCAGAGTGTTGCAATGAGGGGTGTGGGTTATATCAGAGTGTTACAGTGAGGGGTGTGGGGTATATCAGAGTGTTACAGTGAGGGGTGTGGGGTATATCAGAGTGTTGCAATTAGGGGTGTGGGTTATATCAGAGTGTTACAGTGAGGGGTGTGGGGTATATCAGAGTGTTACAGTGAGGGGTGTGGAGGAGATCACAGTGTTACAGTGAGGGGTGTGGGGTATATCAGAGTGTCACAGTGAGGGGTGTGGGGTATATCAGTGTGTTACAGTGAGGGGTGTCGGGTATATCAGTGTGTTACAGTCAGGGGGTGGGGTATCAGTGTTGCAGTGAGAGGGGTGGGGTATATGTTGTTAATAGAGGAGTGTGGGGTATATCATTGTTACGCTGAGGGGTGTGGGATATATCACAATGTTAATGAGCAGTAGATCAGAGTGTTACAGTGAGGGGTGTGGGGTATATCAGTGTGTTACAGTGAGGGGTATGGGTATATCATTGTTAGTCTTAGGAATTGTAAGGCTCTTTTTTTTGAGAGCTACAGTTTAAGCATAACTCAGATACTACTAGATAGATTCATAGAATCATAGAAAGTTACAGCACGGAAGGAGGCCATTTCGGCCCATCGTGTCCGCGCCGGCCAACAAAGAGCTATCCAGCCTAATCCTACTTCCCAGCTCTTGGTCCGTAGCCCTGCAGGTTACAGCATCCCAAGTGCACATCCAAGTACTTTTTAAATGTGGTTAGGGTTTCTGCCTTTACCACCCTTTCAGGCAGTGAGTTCCAGACCCCCACAACCCTCTGGGTGAAGAAATTTCCCCTCAAATCCACTCTAAACCTTCCCCCAATTACTTTAAATCTGTGCCCCCTGGTTTTTGACCCTTCTGCCACGGGAAATAGGTCCTTTCTATCCACTTTATCTAGGCCCCTCATAATTTTATACACCTCAATAAGGTCTCCCCTGAGCCTCCTCTGTTCCAAGGAAAACAAACCCAGCCTATCCAGTCTTTCTTCATAGCTAAGATTATCTACTCCCGGCAACATCCTTGTAAATCTCCTCTGTACCTTCTCTAGTGCAATCACATCTTTCCTGTAATGTGGTGACCATCATTTTCCAATCCTCTCTGGCTTCAGATGTGGTGCTGGAGGACTGCTAATGTGGTACCCTTGTTTAAAAAGGGAGAAAAGGATAGACCGAGTAATTACAGGCCAGTCAGCCTAACCTCGGTGGTAGGAAAACTATTGGAAAGAATTCTGAAGGACAGGATAAATCTTCATCTACAAAGACACGGATTAATCAAGGATAGTCAGCACGGATTTGTTAAGGCAAGGTCGTGTCTGACAAACTTGATTGAATTTTTTGAGGAGGTAACAAGGAGGGTAGATGAGGGTAGTGTGTTTGATGTAGTGTAGGCTTTTGACAGACTGGTCACGAAGTTAAAAGCCCATGGGATCCAGGGCAAAGTGTCAAGTTGGATTAAAAACTGGCTCGGAGGCAGGAAGCAGAGGGTAATGGTTGATGGGTGATTTTGTGAGTGGAAGGCTGTTTCCAGTGGGGTTCCGCAGGGCTCAGTACTAGTTCCCTTGCTTTTTGTGGTATATATCAATGATCTAGACTTGAATATAGAGGGTATGATTAAGAAGTTTGCAGATGATACTAAAATCGGCTGTGTGGTTGATACTGAAGAAGGAAGCTGTAGACTGCAGGAAGATATCAATAAATTGGTCAGGTGGGCAGAACACTGGCAAATGGAATTCAATCTGGAGAAGTGTGAGGTAATGCATTTGGGGAGGGCTAACAAGGAAAGGGAATACACAATAAATGGTAGGACACTGAGTAGCGTAGAGGAACAAAGGGACCTTGGAGTGCATGTCCACAGATCCCTGGAGGTAGCAGGCCAGGTAGATAAGGTGGTTAAGAAGGCATATGGAATGCTTGCCTTTATTAGCCGTGGCATAGAATACAAGATTGAGAGGTCGCACAACACCAGGTTATAGTCCAACAGTTTTATTTGAAATCACAAGCTTTCGGAGCTATCGATTGCTCCTTCCTCAGGTGAAGTAAATTAGATACAGAATCGCCAAAGCATATATAGATAGAGAACAAAGCATGTGTACCTTACAATTGCAGACCACTAAATTAAATCATCCTGACTATCTGCCGAGGTGTGATAAAGTTAATCAAGTCAGCCAGGAAGGTACCACATCAAAGACATAGCAAGATACAACTGAGACAATGAGGTGTAGTCGCAGGGGTTCTAACGTGTCAAAAGCTGCCGTCTGTATGTAAAATGAAAAGCTTTAAAATTTTTACTTTTTTACTGGGAAAATTTTTACTTTTTTACTGGGAATCACATCTGTGAACAAGCCAATGACGACTCGAGTCCGGATCACGTCATGTATCGTGACATAAACCCAAGATCCCGGTTGAGACCGTCTTCATGAGTGCGGAACTTGGCTATCAGTTTCTGCTCGATGATTTTGCGTTGTCGTGTGTTTCTAAGGTTGCCTTGGAGAACGCTTACCCGCAGATCCGAGGCTGAATGTCCTTGACTGCTGAAGTGTTCCCCGACTGGGAGGTAACAATCCTGCCTGGCGATTGTTGCGCGGTGCTCGTTCATACGTTGTCTCAGTGTCTGCATGGTCTCGCCGATGTACCATGCCGCAGTGCATTCTTTCCTGCAACGTATGAGGTAGACAACGTTGGCCGAGTCACATGAGTATGTACCATGTACCTGGTGGGTAGTGTCCTCACGTGTGATGGTGGTATCTGTGTTGATGATCTGGCATGTCTTGCAGAGTTTGCCATGGCAGGGTTGTGTGGTGTCGTGGTCGCGACCCTGCCATGGCAAACTCTGCAAGACATGCCAGATCATCAACACAGATACCACCATCACACGTGAGGACACTACCCACCAGGTACATGGTACATACTCATGTGACTCGGCCAACGTTGTCTACCTCATACGTTGCAGGAAAGAATGCACCGCGGCATGGTACATCGGCGAGACCATGCAGACACTGAGACAACGTATGAACGAGCACCGCGCAACAATCGCCAGGCAGGATTGTTACCTCCCAGTCGGGGAACACTTCAGCAGTCAAGGACATTCAGCCTCGGATCTGCGGGTAAGCGTTCTCCAAGGCAACCTTAGAAACACACGACAACGCAAAATCATCGAGCAGAAACTGATAGCCAAGTTCCGCACTCATGAAGACGGTCTCAACCGGGATCTTGGGTTTATGTCACGATACATGACGTGATCCGGACTCGAGTCGTCGTTGGCTTGTTCACAGATGTGATTCCCAGTAAAAAAGTAAAAATTTTCCCAGTAAAAAAGTAAAAATTTTAAAGCTTTTCGTTTTACATACAGACGGCAGCTTTTGACACGTTAGAACCCCTGCGACTACACCTCATTGTCTCAGTTGTATCTTGCTATGTCTTTGATGTGGTACCTTCCTGGCTGACTTGATTAACTTTATCACACCTCGGCAGATAGTCAGGATGATTTAATTTAGTGGTCTGCAATTGTAAGGTACACATGCTTTGTTCTCTATCTATATATGCTTTGGCGATTCTGTATCTAATTTACTTCACCTGAGGAAGGAGCAATCGATAGCTCCGAAAGCTTGTGATTTCAAATAAAACTGTTGGACTATAACCTGGTGTTGTGCGACCTCTCAATTTTGTCCACCCCAGTCCAACACCGGCATCTCCGCATCATAGAATACAAGAGCAGGGGAGGTTATGCTTCAACTGTATAAAACACTAGTTAGGCCTCAGCTAGAGTGCTGCGTGCAGTTCTGGTCACCACATTACTACATGCGATTGAAATTGATACAGTAGACATATAACCTGTGACAGATGAGGGCGATCTATTGCCCTGGAACTTAACGAAACGGACGGTGAGGCAGTACGGTGGTCTCGGATTGGGTGGATTCCTGCAGTCTGTGGCAGCGGGTTGTCCCTCGAGCTGTTGGAGGTATATTTGCACACTCACACATCTCAATATTATGCCACACGTGCCATCTGAAAGAAGCCATTCTCGGGCTTTCGAGTATCAAAAGATTGCCTGGAGGTCTTTGCTCGTCTTCCTCTGCATGGTAGCCAGGCTATCAAATTCAGTTTTCTTAAAACGTTCATTATAGGCAGGGACACAAATGTGTCCAAGAGAAAGCTATCAATTTACTATTCGTAACTACACTTTCCTGACTTTCACTAGAAAGCTAGGAAAATTCTCATTTGATGGTGTAATGGTGTCATTCTCCTGTTTCTATCTTACACCCTCAATCACATCCCCTCTCCATTTTACACATCCCATTAATTACCATTCATATCTCATTCATGAGCCCTGGAGGAACTTTACTGTCCAGTACAATATAAGATAGAAAACATAGATCAAACATTCTCACTTGGTCCAAGTTATTAACACTTTTTATTTATCATTATTTTCCCAAAAGTAACATAAATATATAGTGCCTGAGTCAATTTTGTCATTTTAAAATTATCCCAAAATCCAAACAGCACAACTGTTGGACTGACAGGTTTTGTCAATGTTCAATTTCATTTCTATCAATTTATCTTATCAATTCCAATTTCAGAAACAAATGATTTCCAGGCTAGGTGGTTTACACAGTGTTTTAACATTAGAGACAGAAGTGCTGCAATTAGTTTACAAGGTAACTTCCATATAACAAAAGAAAGCAGAGACTCCATTGTGGCTCTGCTTAAGAGCCCAAGGGGTTAATTTATCAAATCATAATTTTCCTTCTGTCACTGTGGGGAAATATTAACTTAAAATTAAGAAACTTAAATTTAATAATGTCAAATATCTTTAAATGTCATTCAGTAATACTAAAGTTGTTGCTTGGTGAACTTAAACAGCTGTCAGTGGAAAGGGTTAACTCCTTTGCAGGTTTTTAAGAAGGCGGAGTGAAACATTCTCACACACACGCAATTTGCATCACTTCACGTAAATTTAACAAAAAACTTCCCCGATCGAAAAAGACAGTTGTGTTTTCACAATTCAATAGTTTTGTTATCTTTAATAATTCCAATTTAATTCAAACCAATACTGTATTAACGAAACACAGAACCGTAAAAACAAAACAAAATAGCACATGCTTGCAGAAAACAGTAAATTACATCATATTTCTTATTGTCCTTTCTTCAGATGCCTTTCCAAATGTCTGTAAAAACATTGAATATAAGTGGAGAAAAATTAGTTTTTCACATTTAAACAAATCAAATCAAACTGCTTTGGAAATTTCACTGTAGCAACCGCGACTCCAAGGTTAAATCTTAGACTGAAACTTAATCTTTTATTAAATAAATTTGTTGTTCTTCTCAGTTTTTCCACACCAGCTTAACTTAAATTGTAGTTCAAAGTCTTTTTCCAATTCTTTGCTGAGTTTTCAGATTGGTTAGTCTGCAACTTAGAGTTTTTCCCTTCTCTATCTCCCCCTCTATCTCCTGCACTTTATGCTTCACCTCCTTCAGGCTATCTATCAACTGTTCCCGGTGATATGCCAACGCCATTGTACTTCTGGTTTTACCTTTAACTCACTCTCTCTCTTTCCCCACTTTCAGGGAGGTCCCTACCCAGTCTTAAGTGACGATCACGCGCGACCAAGTCCCTCCAGTCCCCACAACAGGAATCTTACAACTCCCAACTCTGTGATCCCACTTCCGACACCACTGTAAAATTTGGATCACAGGTCACACACAGATTACCCAAAGGCTCTGAGAAGTTGTAAGGCTTTTTATTAGAGAGCTACGGTTTAAGCATATCTCAGATATTACTACATGCGATTGAAATAGATACAGTAGACATACAACCCATGACAGATGAGGGCGATCTACAGCCCTGGAACGGAACGAAACAACTGGATGGACAGTGAGGCAGTACGGTGGTCTCGGATTGGGTGGATTCCTGCACCCTGCTGCAGCGGTCACTTCCGTTGGGTGGTCCCTCGAGCTGTTGGAGGTGTTAGGCCGTCAGCCACCTCAGAGGCTAAACTTGACCAAGATGTTGGGCCGTAGCCACCTTGGGGAAGCCTTCGCTCCTAACTGCCTGACTATTTCCTTCTCGGTCCCCTTTTTTATACTTTATTTCGATGGGCTGGTGATTACCTGGTGTCAATCATTTATTCCCCATCTATAATCCGATTGTGAAGCGGGAGGGCATCCCTCACCGTCCCTTCATGCATGGCTGACAAGGCCTTCCTCTTATCTTTCTGATGTATATCTTTTTATGTTTCTTTAAAGATATTTTATGACTTTCTGGCTCCATATTGTCTAACTATCATTCCACCATCCTGTGTTGTCTTGTATTTTACGACTCCCTGTCACTTCCATGCCCTGGCCTCGGCCATTTGTCTTTTTGTGCTTGTATCTGACCTTGCTGACATTCCTGCCAGCTGTTCCCGGCTGCATTTCTTCAGTTTATTATCCTTCTCTGTTCCTTAAGAATTAAAGCCCCGTTTAAAATCTAATAGCTCTTTCTTAAACAGTGAGGGCTGTAGGTAATATCAGAGTGTTACAGTGAGGTGCTTGGGGTATATCAGGGAGTGTCATAGTGCGGGATGCGGGTTATATCCGCGTGTTACAGTGAGGGGTGTGGGTTATATCAGTGTGCTACAGTGAGGGGTGTGGGGTATATCCGCGTGTTACAGTGAGGGGTGTGGGTTATATCAGTGTGTTACAGTGAGGGGTGGTGGGTATATCATTGTTACAATGAGTAATGTGGGGTCTATCTGAGTGTTACATTAAGGGGTGTGGGGTCTATCAGAGTGTTACATTCAGGGGTGAGGGTTATATCGACTTGTAAATGGAGGGATGTGGGACATATCATTGCTATGCTGAGGGGTGTGGTATATATCACAATGTTGCAGTGAGGGGTAGAACAGTGTGTTACAGTGAGGGCTGTGGTATATATCAGAGTTTTACAATGAGGGGTGTAGGTAATATCAGAGCATTACAGTGAGGTGCGTGGGGTATATCAGGGAGTGTCACAGTGAGGGGTGTGGGTTATATCTGTGTGTTACAGAGAGTGGTGTGGGGTATATCATTGTTACACTGAGGGTGTGGTGTATATCAGTATGTTACAGTGAGGGGTGGGTGTATATCAGAGCGTCACAGTGAAGGGCGTGGTGTATATCAGAGTGTTACAATGACGTGTGTTTGGTCATCAGACTTTTACAGTGAGGGTTGTGGGGCATAACAGGCTGCTACACCAAGGGGTGTGCAATATATCAGTCTGCTACAGCCAGAGGGTGCGGGGTATATCACAGTGAGGGGTGTGGGGTATATCAGAATTGTACAGTGAGTGGTGTGGGGTATATCAGAGTGTGTAACATTGAAGAGTGTGGCGTATATCAATGTGTTACAGTGAGGGGCGTTGGTTATATCATTTTTACAATGAGGGGTTTGTGGTATATCAGAGACTGTCACAATGAGTGGCTTTGTGGGGTATATCAGTGTTACAGTGAGAGGTGCGGGGAATTCACAGTGTTACAGTGAGGAGTGTGGGGAATATCAGAGTGCTACAATGAGGGGTATGGGTTATACCAGAGTGTGTACCATTGACGGGTGTGGGGTATATCGGTGTCATACAGTGAGAGGTGATGGGTATATCATTGTTACAATGAGGGGTTTGTGGTATATCAGAGAGTGTCACAATGAGGGGTTTGTGGGGTATATCAGAGTGCTGCAATAAAGGGAGTTGCTATATCAGTGTCTTCTTTTTTAGGCAGTCCCTCGGAACCGAGGATGACTTGCTTCCACACTAAAAAGTAGTTCTCAGGTGACTGATGAGTCCAATGCGGGACCTACAGTCTCTGTCACAGGTGGGGCAGATGGTGGTTGAAGGGGCGGGTGGGTGGGGTGCTTGGGTTGACGTGCGTTCCTTGCGCTGCCTGCGCTTGGCTTCTGCTTGCTCCCGGCGAAGAGACTCGAGGTGTTCGGCGCCTTCCCGGATGCTTCTCCTCCACTTTGTGCGGTCTTGGGCCAGGGATTCCCAGGTGTCGGTGGGGATGTTACACTTTTTCAAGGAGGCTTTGAGGGTGTCCTTGAAGCGTTTCCTCTGCCCACCTGGGGCTCTCTTGCCATGTCAGAGCCCCGAGTAGTGCGCTTGTTTTGGAGTCTCGTATCGGGTATGCGGACGATGTGACCCGTCCATCGGAGCTGATCGAGCGTGGTCAAAGCTTCGATGCTGGGGATGTTGGCCTGAGCGAGAACACTGACGTTGGTGAGCCTATCCTGCCAATGGATTTGCAGGATCTTGCAGAGGCAGCGTTGGTGGTACCTCTCCAGTGCTTTGAGGTGCCTGCTGTACATGGTCCATGTCTCTGAAGCATACTGGAGAGCGGGTATCACTACTGCTCTGTAGACCATGAGCTTGGTGCTGGGTTTGAGGTCCTGGTCTTCAAACACTCTCTTCCTCAGACGACACTGAAGGCGGTGTTGGACTTCATCATCGACGTCTGCCCTTGTTGACAGTAGGCTCCTGAGGTATAGAAAGTGGTCCACGTTGTCGAAGGCCTCGTCATGGATTTTGATAATCGGGGGGGCAGTACTGTGTGGCGGGGGCAGGTTGGTAGAGGACCTTTGTCTTACGGATGTTTAGTGTAAGGCCCATGCTCTCGTACGCTTCGGTGAAGGTGTTGACGATGTTTTGGAGTTCGACCTCAGAGTGTGCCCAGACGCAAGAATTATCTGCATACTGTAATTCGATGACAAAGGATGGGACGACCTTGGATCTGGACTGGAGGCGACGGAGATTGCTGAGGGTGAGATGGAGCATTGCAGCCAGGAAGATTGAGAAGAGCGTTGGTGCGATGACACAGCCTTGCTTGACCCCGGTCCGTACGTGAATTGGGTCTGTGGTGGATCCGTTGGTCAGGATCACGGCTTGCATGTCGTCGTGAAGCAGGCAGAGGATGGTGACAAACTTTTGAGGGCAGCCGAATTTGAGGAGGACACTCCATAATCCCTCATGGTTGACGGTGTCAAAGGCCTTTGTCAGGTCAAAGAAGGTCATGTACAGCGGTTGGTGCTGTTCCCTGAATTTCTCTTGTAATTGACGTGCGGTGAAGATCATGTCCATTGTGCCCCTTAGTGGGCGGAATCCGCATTGCGACTCTGGGAGGAGCTCTTCAGCCACTGGGAGAAGGCGATTGAGGAGGATTCTTGCGATGACTTTCCCTGTGGCAGACAGCAGGGAGACTCCTCTGTAATTACCGCAATCGGACTTGTCACCTTTCTTGAAGATGGTCACGATTACGGCATCTCTGAGATCCCCTGGCATGCTCTCCTCCTTCCAAATGAGAGAAATTAGTTCATGTATTCTCGCCAATAGTGCTTCTCTGCCATGTTTTAGCGCCTCGGCGGGGATTCCATCTGCTCCTGAGGTCTTGTTGTACTTCAGTTGTTGGATGTGTAAGGGGTATCTTAATGGGGTCAGCCTTCGCTTTCTGACACAGTGAGCGGTTCGAATCGCTCCCACACCCCTCCGGTTCCTAGACTTTGGACTTATTTAGGGGTTGTGAACAAAATTGCAGTAAACGACAGGTTCTGATGAAAGAATTTTACTTTATTAAAAGAAAAAGGTAACAAACTTGAAACACACTTATTACTTAAACACAGATTCGGGGAACACACGGTACAATCAAGGGACAATGACAATATATCAAGCAAAACCTTATCCCTCCCAAAGATCCCACTATCTAGCTAGGTTTTTGGTTTCAGGAGATCAGGGATAATGCTCACCAACGAATCCTTGACAGGATTTTAGAGTCTTTTGTTTAAAAGACTCCGTAAGGCCCTTGTTGCTGCGAGGTGTCCGATGGTCACTGAGGCAGTCGCTCTGGTTTCTTCTTGCGTGCTGGTCTGTTTTCTGGCCTTCTTCCTCATGGCTTGTGGTAGGTTTTGCTGGAGCAGGGAGAGAGCTGTGTTCGCGTGGTCAGCCAGTCCGAAAGAGAGAGAAATTATGGCACAGGCTTTCAATTATACTGTTTCTTTTTCGCGCCTAAAAAACCCCTTACTAAAACGGATTCCTTTCGGTTGCAAATGAACCTAACTTAGTCCAATTGTCTAGTTTTGGTGGGCTTGCCAGTTCCGATGGCTTTTGCTCAGTGTTAAACATGTCTTGATCGTTTTCCGATTTAAACACAGCCTTATCTACGCGCCAAATCTCCACCCTATTGTCCTAGGTCTTTTGGCGGGCTTTCTTAACTGCTTTGGTCGATACTTTGGCTGATGGTTTTTTTTATGGGATAATGGGCTATGAAAACTGTGTGCTGGAAGTTTTATTGTCAGGAATCATTTTTAGATTTCCAGCATCCTGTTTGCACCTGGGGATTCATATTTGAATGTGTTTGTGAGATTTTGCTTTGTCTCTTGCACCTTGGTAGGATTTGCAGTGTAAACAATTCCCAGACAGCTTGATCTGTTCACTGCCTGGCCACGCCCCTCGCAGCTTGTCTTGTGTCTGTGAAAGATGTCTCGCCCAACAGTAAGATTCAAAAGTCAGTTTCCTCAGGTTTTTCTTCCCTGATCTTTAGGTTTTTATATCAAATCACTTCACTGAGGTCCCATCATCCCAAGTTTGTATGAAAAGTCCAAAAATCACTCCCTTTTAGGCTCTGTTCGAGTTTCTGGGGGATTTTGCGAAGCCTACAGATGGCCTTTTCAACCTGATGCCGGGATGGAGTTGTACTGCGGGATGGGGTTGTGCTGCGGGCTGGGGTTGTGTTGCGGGATGGGGTTGTGCTGAGGGATGGAGTTGTGCTGAGGGATGGAGTTGTGCTGAGGGATGGGGTTGTGCTGCGGGCTGGGGTTGTGTTGCGGGATGGGGTTGTGCTGAGGGATGGAGTTGTGCTGAGGGATGGGGTTGTGCTGAGGGATGGAGTTGTGCTGAGGGATGGAGTTGTGCTGCGGGATGGAGTTGTGTTGCGGGATGGAGTTGTGCTGCGGGCTGGGGTTGTGCTGCGGGATGGAGTTGTGCTGCGGGATGGAGTTGTGTTGCAAGATGGAGTTGTGTTGCGGGATGGAGTTGTGCTGCGGGCTGGGGTTGTGTTGCGGGATGGGGTTGTGTTGCGGGATGGAGTTGTGCTGCGGGATGGAGTTGTGCTGCGGGATGGAGTTGTGTTGCAAGATGGAGTTGTGTTGCGGGATGGAGTTGTGCTGCGGGCTGGGGTTGTGTTGCGGGATGGGGTTGTGCTGAGGGATGGAGTTGTGCTGAGGGATGGAGTTGTGCTGCGGGCTGGGGTTGTGTTGCGGGATGGGGTTGTGCTGAGGGATGGAGTTGTGCTGAGGGATGGAGTTGTGCTGCGGGATGGAGTTGTGCTGCGGGATGGAGTTGTGCTGCGGGATGGAGTTGTGCTGCGGGATGGAGTTGTGCTGCGGGATGGAGTTGTGCTGCGGGATGGAGTTGTGCTGCGGGATGGAGTTGTGCTGAGGGATGGGGTTGTGCTGAGGTGATGGCGGGTAGCATGCTGCGGGATGGAGTTGAGGACACTCACGTCTAAGACAAAGTCTCAATTAAGGAGATCTTCGAAGTGCTCCTTCCAGCGGGCACTGCCTGCCTCTCTGTCCTTGATGAGTACCTCTCCGTTCTTGGCCCGCTGTGGGGTAGGACCTTGGGTGCTTGGGCCGTGCTTTTGACTGTGCTAAAGAATCCATGCGCATCGTGGTTGTCGGCTAGCTGCTGGATCTCCTGCGCTTTCTCCACCCACCATCTGTTCTTTGTTGGACCTCGGCCTTCAGGCGTCTGTAGAGCTGCTTTCTTGCTCTCGAGTTCTGTTGCTGTTTCCAGATCAGGAATGTCTTGCGCTTGCAGCTTATTAGCTCCTGGATCTCCTGGTCATTCTCGTCGAACCAGTCTTGGTGTTTCCTGGTTGAGTGACTGAGTGTCTCTTCACAGGTGCTGATTATGGAGGCCTTGAGTGCAGACCAGGCACTGTGGACACTCTGTGTCTCTGAATCACTGGGAGTCGTCAGGTTGTTTGTGAAGCGCAGGCTGAATAGGGCTTTCTTAGCAGGGTCTTTGAGTGCTCCAGCGTTAATTTTCCTGCAGCATTGCTTCTGTTGTTGCTGCTGTTTTGGGGCTACGTTGATGGAGATGACAGAGCGGATTTGGCGGCGGTCTGTCCAGCAGTCGTCAGCTCCTGTCATGGTGTGGGTGATGCGGACATCCTTGCGGTCCCTCGCTCGGACGATGACGTAGTCCAGCAGATGCCAGTGCTTGGAGCGAGGGTTCGCCATGAAGCCTTGTACTTGTCTCTCTGACGGAACAAGGTGTTGGTTATGACAAGACCATGTTCTAAGCATTTCATCAGGAGGAGGGTACCGTTGGGGTTGGCTTTCCCTACCCCCTCTCTGCCGATCACACCTCCCCAGAGGTCTGTGTCCTTTCAAACTCTGACGTTAAAGTCGCCAAGGAGGATCAGCTTGTCGCCCGTTGGGACTCGGGATAGGGATTGTTCGAGGCTGGAGTAGAATTCCTCTTTGGTCTCGTCTGTGGCTTCCAGTGTTGGGGCGTACGCACTGATGACCGTAGCGCACTGGTTCCGGGCTAGGGTGAGCCGTAGAGTCATGAGGCGTTTGTTTATTCCACAAGGGGAGTCTCTGAGACGTTCAACTAGCTCATTTTTTATGGCGAAGCCTACCCCATGGAGGCGGGGTTCTTCAGGTTTGCCTTTCCAGAAGAAGGTGTAACCACCACCTTGCTCCTTGAGCTGGCCTTCCCCTGTCCGCCGGGTCTCGCTTAGGGCGGTGATGTCGATGTCGAAACGTCTGAGCTCCCGGGCAACGATAGCAGTACGGTGTTCCGGTCTGTCGCTGTTGGGGTTGTCCATGAGGGTCCTGACGTTCCAGGTCCCGAACTTCATTTTAAAGAGTGGAAGATGCCTGTGCGTGAATTCTACTACACGGGCTTGACAGTCCAATGGCAAGGGGATCCAAGACGATTGGAGACCAGGCTCTGCTACATCGGCCGAGCACACACACACACAAACATACTGCTACTGTCCTCCTCCCTCCTTCCCGCAGGTCCTCTCTGCCTGGGTTTCATAGGCTGCAGTGTGATCCTCCCGACCCCACTGCTGGTCCACGCTGCTCCACTCCTGGGCCTCAACCTCGCACCTGGGCTTGTCCTCGCACCTGGGCCTCGTACTCGCACCTGGGCCTCGTCCTCGCTCCTAGGTCCTGACCTCGCTCCTGGGTCCCGATCTCGCTCCTGAGCCTCGACCTCGCTCCTGGCTCAGTACATCAGTGTGCTACAGTGAGGGCTGTGGGGTCTATCAGAGTGTTACATTAAGGGGTGAGGGGTATATTTGATTGTTAATGGAGGGGTGTGGGATATATCACAATGTTACAGTGAGCGGTAGATCAGAGTGTTACAGTGAGGGGTGTGGGTTATATCCGCGTGTTACAGTGAGGATTGTGGGGTATATCAGAGGGGTGTGGGATATATCATTGTTACGCTGAAGGGTGGGGGGTATATCAGTGTGTTACAGTGAGGGCTGGGCATATATCAGCGTCACAGTGAGGGGTGTAGTGTATATCAGAGTGTTGCAATGACGGGTGTTTGGTAATCAGAGAGTTACAGTGAGGTTTGTGGGGCACAGCAGACTGCTATACTAAGGAGTGTGCAATATATTAGTGTGCTACAGTCAGAGGGTGCGGGGTATATCTCAGTGAGGGGTGTGGGGTATATCAGAATTTTACAGTGAGGGGTGTGTGTTATATCAGAGTGTGTAACATTGACGGGTGTGGCGAATATCAATGTGTTACAGTGAGGGGTATTGGTTATATCTTTGTTACAATGAGGGGTTCGTGCTATATCAGAGAGTGTCGCAACTAGTGGCTTTGTGGGGTATGTCAGTGTGTTACAGTGAGGGGTGTGGAGTATATCTGTGTGCTACAGTGAGAGGTGTGGGGTATGTCAGTGTGTTACAGTGATGGGTGTGGAGTATATCAGTGTGTTACAGTGAAGGGTGTGGGGTATGTCACTGTGTTACAGTGAGGGGTGTGGGGTATATCAAAGCATCACAGTTTGGGATGTGGGGCATATCAGACTGCTAACTGAGGGGTGTGGGATATATCAGTGTGCTACAGTGAGGGGTATGGGTTATATCAGAGTGTGTACCATTGACCGGTGTGGGGTATATCTCTGTGTTACAGTGAGGGGTGGTGAGCATATCATTGTTACCATGAGGGGTTTGTGGGGTATATCAGAGTGTTACAATGAGTAGTGTGGGGTCTATCAGAGTGTTATATTGAGGGGTGTGGAGTCCATCAGAGTGTTACATTGAGGGGTGTGGGGTCTATTAAGGGATGAGGTGTATATTTGATTGTTAATGGAGGGGTGTGGGGTATATCATTGTTACGCTGTGGGGTGTGGTATATATCACAATGTTGCAGTGAGGGGTAGATCAAAGTGTTACAGTGAGGGCTGTGGTATATATCAGAGTGTCACAGTGAGGGGTGTGGAGTATATCAGAGTGTCACAGTGAGGGGTGTGGAGTATATCAGAGTGTCACACTGAGGGGTGTGTGGTATATCACAGAGAGTCACAGTGAGGGGTGTGGGGTATATCAGAGTGTTACAGTGAGGGCTGTGGTATATATCAGAGTGTTACAGTGAGGGCTGTGGTATATATCAGAGTGTTACAGTGAGGGCTGTGGTATATATCAGAGTGTTACAGTGAGGGCTGTGGTATATATCAGAGTGTTACAGTGAGGGCTGTGGTATATATCAGAGTGTTACAGTGAGGGCTGTGGTATATATCAGAGTGTTACATAAGAACATATATAAGAACATAAGACGTAGGAGCAGGAGGAGGTCATTTGGCCCCTCGAGCCTGCTCCGCCATTCAATAAGATCATGGCTGATCTGATCTTGGCCTCAACTCCACTTCCCTGCCCTCTCCCCATAACCCTTGACTCCCTTATCGTTCAAAAATCTGTCTATCTCCACCTTAAATATATTCAATGGCCCAGCCTCCACAGCTCTCTGGGGAAGAGAATTCCAAAGATTCACGACCCTCTGAGAGGAGACATTCCTCCTCATTTCCGTTTTAAAAGGGCGAACCCTTATTCTGAAATTATGCCCCCTAGTTCTAGATTCCCCCACGAGGAGAAACATCCTCTCTGCATCTACCGTGTCAAGCCCCCTCAGAATCTTATATGTTTCAATAAGATCACCTCTCATTCTTCTAAACTCCAACAAGTATAGGCCCAACCTGCTCAACCTTTCTTCATTAGACAACCCTTTCATCTGCAGAATCAACCTTGTGAACCTTCTCTGAACTGCCTCCAATGCTAGTATATCCTTCCTTAAATAAGGAGACCAAAACTGTACGCAGTACTCCAGGTGTGGTCTCACCAATACCCTGTACAATTGTAGCAAGACTTCCCTACTTTTATATTCCATTCCCTTTGCAATAAAGGCCAACATTCCATTTGCCTTCCTGATTACTTGCTGTACCTGCATGCTAACTTTGTGTGTTTCATGTACAAGGACCCCCAGGTCCCTCTGTATCTCAACATTTTGTAATCTCTCCCCATTTAAATAATAATTTGCTTTTTTATTTTTCCTACCAAAGTGGATAACCTCGCATTTTCCCACATTAAACTCCATCTGCCAGATTTTTGCCCACTCACTTAGCCTATCTATACCCCTTTGGAGATTCTTTGCATCCTCCACACAATTTGCTTTCCCACCTATCTTTTAATCATCAGCAAATTTGGCTATATTACACTCAGGCCCTTCATCCAAGTCATTAATATAGATTGTAAATAGTTGAGGCCCCAGCACTGATCCCTGCGGCACCCCACTAGTTACAGTTTGCCAACCTGAAAATGACCCATTTATCCCGACTCTCTGTTTTCTGTTAGTTAGCCAATCCTCTATCCATGCTAATATATTACCCCCAACCCCGTGAGCTCTTATCTTGTGTAGTAACGTTTTATGTGGCACCTTATCGAATGCCTTCTGGAAATCCAAATACACGACATCTACTGGTTCCCCTTTATATTGCTCGTTACATCCTCAAAGAATTCCAACAAATTTGTCAAACATGATTTCCCTTTCATAAAACCATGCTGACTCTGCTTGACTATATTATGATTTTCTAAATGCCCTGCTATCACTTCCTTAATGATGGACTCCAGCATTTTCCCAATGACAGATGTTAGGCTAACTGGTCGATAGTTGCCTGATTTCTGTCTCCTTCCTTTCTTAAATAGAGGTGTTACACTTGCGGTTTTCCAGTCCACTGGGACCTCTCCAGAATCCAGGGAATTTTGGCAGATTACAACCAATGCATCCACTATCTCTGCAGCCACCTCTTTTAAGACCCTAGGATGCAGACCATCGGATCCAGGGGACTTGTCCACCTTTAATCCCATTAGTTTGCCTCGCACTTTCTCTCTAGTGATAGTGCTTGTTTTAAGTTTCCCCCCCCCACCCCAATAGCCCCTTGATTATCCATTATTGGGATGCTTTTAGTGTCTTCTACCGTGAAGACCAATACATAATATTTGTTCAAGGTCTCCGCCATTTCCCTGTTTCCCATTATTAATTCCCCAATCTCATCCTCTAGGGGACCAACGTTTACTTTAGCTGCTCTCTTCCTTTTTATATACATGTAGAAGCTCTTACTATCTGTTTTTATATTTCTTGCTAGCTTACTGTCATAAGCTATCTTCTCTCTCTTTATCATTATTTTAGTCGTCCTTTGTAGGTTTTTAAAAATTTCCCAATCCTCTGGCCTTCCACTATTTTTCGCAGCATTGTATGCTTTTGTTTTCAATTTGATACCATCCTTTACTTCCTTAGTTAGCCACGGATGGTTCATCCTTCTCTTAGAGTCTTTCTTTCTCACTGGAATATATCTTTGCTGAGAGTTATGAAATATCTCCTTAAATGTTTGCCACTGCTTTTCTACAGTCTTACCCTGTAAAATATTTTCCCAGTCCACTTTAACCAAGTCTGCCTTCATACCTTTGTAATTACCTTTGTTTAAGTTCAGGACACTAGTTTGAGACCTAGCTTTCTCACCTTCAAACTGAATTTGAAATTCTACCATGCTATGATCACTCTTCCCAAGAGGATCCTTCACTTCGAGATCATTAACTAATCCAGCCTCGTTACACATTACCAGATCTAAAATAGACTTCTCCCTGGTTGGTTCCACAACATATTGTTCCAAGAAACCATCCCGTATACACTCTAAGAACTCTTCCTCAAGTCTACCTTTGCCAATTGCTTTGTCCAATCAATATGAAAATTAAAATCTCCCATGATTATAGCCATACTTTTCTTACAAGCCTCTATTATTTCTTGATTTATACTCTGTCCTACAGTGTGGCTACTGTTTGGGGGCCTGTAGACCACTCCCACCAGTGACTTCTTACCCTTATTTCTTAACTCCACCCAAACTGATTCTACGTCTTGATCTTCCAGGCCAATATCATTTCTCATTACTGCACTGATCTCATCCCTTATTAACAAAGCTACACCACCTCCTTTTCCTTTCTGCCTATCCTTACGAAATGGCAAATACCCCTGAATATTCAGTTGGTCACCTTGCAGTGAGGTGCGTGGGGTATATCAGAGTGTTACACTGAGAGGTGTGGGTTATATCCACGTATTACAGTGAGGGGTGTGGGGTGTATCAGTGTGTTACAGTGAGGAGTGGGTGTATATCAGAGCGTCACAGTGAGGGGCGTGGTGTATCTCAGAGTGTTACAAGGACGGGTGTTTGGTAATCACAGTGTTACAGTGAGGGTTGTGGGGCATAACAGGCTGCTACACCAAGGGGTGTGGGGTATATCACAGTGAGGGGTGTGGGGTATATCAGAGTGTGTAACATTGACGGGTGTGGTGTATATCAGAGTGTTACAGTGAGGGGTGTTGGTTATATAATTTTTACAATGAGGGGTTTATGGTATATCAGTGTCACAATGAGTGGCTTTTTGGGGTATATCAGAGTGTTACAGTGAAGGGTGGGGTATATTAGAGTGTGTAGAACATAGAACATAGAACAGTACAGCACAGTACAGACCCTTCGGCCCTCGATGTTGTGCCGAGCATTGTCCGAAACCAAGATCAAGCTATCCCACTCCCTATCATTCTGGTGTGCTCCATATGCTTATCCAATAACCGCTTGAAAGTTCCTAAAGTGTCCGACTCCACTATCACAGCAGGCAGTCCATTCCACACCCCAACCACTCTCTGAGTAAAGAATCTACCTCGGACATCCCTTCTGTAACATTGACGGTGTGGCGTATATCAATGTGTTACAGTGAGGGGTGTTGGTTATTTCATTTTTACAATGAGGGGTTTGTGGTATATCAGAGAGTGTCACAATTAGTAGCTTTGTGGGGTATATCAGAGTGTTACAGTGAGAGGTGTGGGGTATTTCACAGTATCACAGTTAGTGGTGTGGGGTATATCAGTGTTACAGTGAGGGGTGTGGAGTATTTCACAGTATCAGCTTTGTGGGGTATATCAGACTATTACAGTGAGAGGTGTGGGGTATTTCACAGTGTTACAGTTAGTGGTGTGGGGTATATCAGACTATTACAGTGAGGGTTGTGGGGTATATCAGTGTTACAGTGAGGGTTGTGGGGTATATCAGAGTGTTACAGTGAGGGTTGTGGGGTATATCAGAGTGTTACAGTGAGGGTTGTGGGGTATATCAGAGTGTTACAGTGAGGGTTGTGGTGTATATCAGAGTATTACAGTGAGGGTTGTGGTGTATATCAGAGTGTTACAGTGAGGGGTGTGGGGTATATCAGGGTGTTACAGTGAGGGGTGTGGGGTATATCAGAGTGTTACAGTGAGAGGTGTGGGGTATATCAGGGTGTTACAGTGAGGGGTGTGGGGTATATCAGAGTGTTACAGTGAGAGGTGTGGGGTATATCAGAGTGTTACAGTGAGAGGTGTGGGGTATATCAGGGTGTTACAGTGAGGGGTGTGGGGTATATCAGAGTGTTACAGTGAGAGGTGTGGGGTATATCAGGGTGTTACAGTGAGGGGTGTGGGGTATATCAGAGTGTTACAGTGAGAGGTGTGGGGTATATCAGAGTGTTACAGTGAGAGGTGTGGGGTATATCAGGGTGTTACAGTGAGGGGTGTGGGATATATCAGAGAGTGTTACAGTGAGGGGTGTGGGGTATATCAGAGTGTTACAGTGAGAGGTGTGGGGTATATCAGGGTGTTACAGTGAGGGGTGTGGGATATATCAGAGAGTGTTACAGTGAGGGGTGTGGGGTATATCAGAGTGTTACAGTGAGGGGTGTGGGGTATATCAGAGTGTTACAGTGAGGGGTGTGGGGTATATCAGAGAGTGTTACAGTGAGGGGTGTGCAGTATATCAGAGAGTCACAGTGAGAGGTGTGGGGCATATCAGAGTGTTAAAGTGAGGAGCTTGGGGTATATAAGAGTGTGTCAAAGTGAGGCATTTGGTTAATATATCTGCGTTTACAGATAGGCGTGTGTGGTATATCATTGTTGCACAGTGAGGGGTGTGGGATATATCAGAGTATCATATTGAGGGCTGTGGGTTATATCAGAGTATCATATTGAGGGGTGTGGGTTATATCAGTGTGTGTAACATTGACGGGTGTGGGGAATATCTGTTTCACAGTAAGGGTTGTTGGGTACATCATTGTTACAATGAGGGGGATGTGGTATATCAGAGATTGTCACAATGAGGGGTTAATGGGGTATATCAGTGTGCTATACTAAGGGGTATTGGTATATCGCCGTTCCTTCATCGTCGCTGGGTCAAAATCCTGGAACTCCCTCCCTAACGGCACTGTGGGAGTCCCATCACCACACGGACTGCAGCGGTTCAAGAAGACGGCTCACCACCACCTTCTCAAGTGCAATTAGGGATGGGCAATAAATGCTGGCCTTGCCAGCGACGCCCAAATTCCAGGAACGAATAAAAAAAATATCAGTGTGCTACAGTGAGAGGGAGCGGGGTAGTTCACAGTGTTACAGTGAGGGGTGTGGTGTATATCGGAGTGTGTCAAAGTGAGGGGTGTGGGTTATATCAGCGTTTTACAGGGAGTAGTGTGGAGTATATCATTGTTGCACTGAGGTGTGAGGGGCATATCAGAGTTTCACATTGAGGTGTGTGGGGTAATATCAGTGTGTTACAGTGAGGGGTGTGGGGTTAATCTGTGTGTTACACGAGGGGTGTGGGGTATATCAGAGTTTCATGGTGAGGGGTGTGGGCTATATCAGTGTGCTACATTGAGAGGGTGCGGGGTATATCAGTGCTACATTGATGAGTGTGGGGTATATCAGAGTGTTACAGTGCAGGATGTGGGGTATATCTGGGTGTTAGTGAGGGGTGTGGGGTATATCTGGGTGTTAGTGAGGGGTGTGGGGTATATATCAGTTTATTACAATGAGCGGTGTGGGGTATATCAGAGTGTCACTGTTACGGGTTTGGAGTATAAGAGTGTTAGAGTGAGGGGTGTGGGGTATATCAGACATGTTACAGTGAGGGGTGTGGGGTATATCAGACATGTTACAGTGAGGGGTGTGGAGTATATCAGTGTGTTAGAGTGAGGGGTGTGGGGTATATCAGACATGTTACAGTGAGGGGTGTGGAGTATATCAGACATGTTACAGTGAGGGGTGTGGGATATATCAGACATGTTACAGTGAGGGGTGTGGGGTATATCAGACATGTTACAGTGAGGGGTGTGGGGTATATCAGACATGTTACAGTGAGGGGTGTGGGCTTGTCCTCGCACCTGGGCCTCGTACTCGCACCTGGGCCTCGTCCTCGCTCCTAGGTCCTGACCTCGCTCCTGGGTCCCGATCTCGCTCCTGAGCCTCGACCTCGCTCCTGGCTCAGTACATCAGTGTGCTACAGTGAGGGCTGTGGGGTCTATCAGAGTGTTACATTAAGGGGTGAGGGGTATATTTGATTGTTAATGGAGGGGTGTGGGATATATCACAATGTTACAGTGAGCGGTAGATCAGAGTGTTACAGTGAGGGGTGTGGGTTATATCCGCGTGTTACAGTGAGGATTGTGGGGTATATCAGAGGGGTGTGGGATATATCATTGTTACGCTGAAGGGTGGGGGGTATATCAGTGTGTTACAGTGAGGGCTGGGCATATATCAGCGTCACAGTGAGGGGTGTAGTGTATATCAGAGTGTTGCAATGACGGGTGTTTGGTAATCAGAGAGTTACAGTGAGGTTTGTGGGGCACAGCAGACTGCTATACTAAGGAGTGTGCAATATATTAGTGTGCTACAGTCAGAGGGTGCGGGGTATATCTCAGTGAGGGGTGTGGGGTATATCAGAATTTTACAGTGAGGGGTGTGTGTTATATCAGAGTGTGTAACATTGACGGGTGTGGCGAATATCAATGTGTTACAGTGAGGGGTATTGGTTATATCTTTGTTACAATGAGGGGTTCGTGCTATATCAGAGAGTGTCGCAACTAGTGGCTTTGTGGGGTATGTCAGTGTGTTACAGTGAGGGGTGTGGAGTATATCTGTGTGCTACAGTGAGAGGTGTGGGGTATGTCAGTGTGTTACAGTGATGGGTGTGGAGTATATCAGTGTGTTACAGTGAAGGGTGTGGGGTATGTCACTGTGTTACAGTGAGGGGTGTGGGGTATATCAAAGCATCACAGTTTGGGATGTGGGGCATATCAGACTGCTAACTGAGGGGTGTGGGATATATCAGTGTGCTACAGTGAGGGGTATGGGTTATATCAGAGTGTGTACCATTGACCGGTGTGGGGTATATCTCTGTGTTACAGTGAGGGGTGGTGAGCATATCATTGTTACCATGAGGGGTTTGTGGGGTATATCAGAGTGTTACAATGAGTAGTGTGGGGTCTATCAGAGTGTTATATTGAGGGGTGTGGAGTCCATCAGAGTGTTACATTGAGGGGTGTGGGGTCTATTAAGGGATGAGGTGTATATTTGATTGTTAATGGAGGGGTGTGGGGTATATCATTGTTACGCTGTGGGGTGTGGTATATATCACAATGTTGCAGTGAGGGGTCGATCAAAGTGTTACAGTGAGGGCTGTGGTATATATCAGAGTGTCACAGTGAGGGGTGTGGAGTATATCAGAGTGTCACAGTGAGGGGTGTGGAGTATATCAGAGTGTCACACTGAGGGGTGTGTGGTATATCACAGAGAGTCACAGTGAGGGGTGTGGGGTATATCAGAGTGTTACAGTGAGGGCTGTGGTATATATCAGAGTGTTACAGTGAGGGCTGTGGTATATATCAGAGTGTTACAGTGAGGGCTGTGGTATATATCAGAGTGTTACAGTGAGGGCTGTGGTATATATCAGAGTGTTACAGTGAGGGCTGTGGTATATATCAGAGTGTTACAGTGAGGGCTGTGGTATATATCAGAGTGTTACATAAGAACATATATAAGAACATAAGACGTAGGAGCAGGAGGAGGTCATTTGGCCCCTCGAGCCTGCTCCGCCATTCAATAAGATCATGGCTGATCTGATCTTGGCCTCAACTCCACTTCCCTGCCCTCTCCCCATAACCCTTGACTCCCTTATCGTTCAAAAATCTGTCTATCTCCACCTTAAATATATTCAATGGCCCAGCCTCCACAGCTCTCTGGGGAAGAGAATTCCAAAGATTCACGACCCTCTGAGAGGAGACATTCCTCCTCATTTCCGTTTTAAAAGGGCGAACCCTTATTCTGAAATTATGCCCCCTAGTTCTAGATTCCCCCACGAGGAGAAACATCCTCTCTGCATCTACCGTGTCAAGCCCCCTCAGAATCTTATATGTTTCAATAAGATCACCTCTCATTCTTCTAAACTCCAACAAGTATAGGCCCAACCTGCTCAACCTTTCTTCATTAGACAACCCTTTCATCTGCAGAATCAACCTTGTGAACCTTCTCTGAACTGCCTCCAATGCTAGTATATCCTTCCTTAAATAAGGAGACCAAAACTGTACGCAGTACTCCAGGTGTGGTCTCACCAATACCCTGTACAATTGTAGCAAGACTTCCCTACTTTTATATTCCATTCCCTTTGCAATAAAGGCCAACATTCCATTTGCCTTCCTGATTACTTGCTGTACCTGCATGCTAACTTTGTGTGTTTCATGTACAAGGACCCCCAGGTCCCTCTGTATCTCAACATTTTGTAATCTCTCCCCATTTAAATAATAATTTGCTTTTTTATTTTTCCTACCAAAGTGGATAACCTCGCATTTTCCCACATTAAACTCCATCTGCCAGATTTTTGCCCACTCACTTAGCCTATCTATACCCCTTTGGAGATTCTTTGCATCCTCCACACAATTTGCTTTCCCACCTATCTTTTAATCATCAGCAAATTTGGCTATATTACACTCAGGCCCTTCATCCAAGTCATTAATATAGATTGTAAATAGTTGAGGCCCCAGCACTGATCCCTGCGGCACCCCACTAGTTACAGTTTGCCAACCTGAAAATGACCCATTTATCCCGACTCTCTGTTTTCTGTTAGTTAGCCAATCCTCTATCCATGCTAATATATTACCCCCAACCCCGTGAGCTCTTATCTTGTGTAGTAACGTTTTATGTGGCACCTTATCGAATGCCTTCTGGAAATCCAAATACACGACATCTACTGGTTCCCCTTTATATTGCTCGTTACATCCTCAAAGAATTCCAACAAATTTGTCAAACATGATTTCCCTTTCATAAAACCATGCTGACTCTGCTTGACTATATTATGATTTTCTAAATGCCCTGCTATCACTTCCTTAATGATGGACTCCAGCATTTTCCCAATGACAGATGTTAGGCTAACTGGTCGATAGTTGCCTGATTTCTGTCTCCTTCCTTTCTTAAATAGAGGTGTTACACTTGCGGTTTTCCAGTCCACTGGGACCTCTCCAGAATCCAGGGAATTTTGGCAGATTACAACCAATGCATCCACTATCTCTGCAGCCACCTCTTTTAAGACCCTAGGATGCAGACCATCGGATCCAGGGGACTTGTCCACCTTTAATCCCATTAGTTTGCCTCGCACTTTCTCTCTAGTGATAGTGCTTGTTTTAAGTTTCCCCCCCCCACCCCAATAGCCCCTTGATTATCCATTATTGGGATGCTTTTAGTGTCTTCTACCGTGAAGACCAATACATAATATTTGTTCAAGGTCTCCGCCATTTCCCTGTTTCCCATTATTAATTCCCCAATCTCATCCTCTAGGGGACCAACGTTTACTTTAGCTGCTCTCTTCCTTTTTATATACATGTAGAAGCTCTTACTATCTGTTTTTATATTTCTTGCTAGCTTACTGTCATAAGCTATCTTCTCTCTCTTTATCATTATTTTAGTCGTCCTTTGTAGGTTTTTAAAAATTTCCCAATCCTCTGGCCTTCCACTATTTTTCGCAGCATTGTATGCTTTTGTTTTCAATTTGATACCATCCTTTACTTCCTTAGTTAGCCACGGATGGTTCATCCTTCTCTTAGAGTCTTTCTTTCTCACTGGAATATATCTTTGCTGAGAGTTATGAAATATCTCCTTAAATGTTTGCCACTGCTTTTCTACAGTCTTACCCTGTAAAATATTTTCCCAGTCCACTTTAACCAAGTCTGCCTTCATACCTTTGTAATTACCTTTGTTTAAGTTCAGGACACTAGTTTGAGACCTAGCTTTCTCACCTTCAAACTGAATTTGAAATTCTACCATGCTATGATCACTCTTCCCAAGAGGATCCTTCACTTCGAGATCATTAACTAATCCAGCCTCGTTACACATTACCAGATCTAAAATAGACTTCTCCCTGGTTGGTTCCACAACATATTGTTCCAAGAAACCATCCCGTATACACTCTAAGAACTCTTCCTCAAGTCTACCTTTGCCAATTGCTTTGTCCAATCAATATGAAAATTAAAATCTCCCATGATTATAGCCATACTTTTCTTACAAGCCTCTATTATTTCTTGATTTATACTCTGTCCTACAGTGTGGCTACTGTTTGGGGGCCTGTAGACCACTCCCACCAGTGACTTCTTACCCTTATTTCTTAACTCCACCCAAACTGATTCTACGTCTTGATCTTCCAGGCCAATATCATTTCTCATTACTGCACTGATCTCATCCCTTATTAACAAAGCTACACCACCTCCTTTTCCTTTCTGCCTATCCTTACGAAATGGCAAATACCCCTGAATATTCAGTTGGTCACCTTGCAGTGAGGTGCGTGGGGTATATCAGAGTGTTACACTGAGAGGTGTGGGTTATATCCACGTATTACAGTGAGGGGTGTGGGGTGTATCAGTGTGTTACAGTGAGGAGTGGGTGTATATCAGAGCGTCACAGTGAGGGGCGTGGTGTATCTCAGAGTGTTACAAGGACGGGTGTTTGGTAATCACAGTGTTACAGTGAGGGTTGTGGGGCATAACAGGCTGCTACACCAAGGGGTGTGGGGTATATCACAGTGAGGGGTGTGGGGTATATCAGAGTGTGTAACATTGACGGGTGTGGTGTATATCAGAGTGTTACAGTGAGGGGTGTTGGTTATATAATTTTTACAATGAGGGGTTTATGGTATATCAGTGTCACAATGAGTGGCTTTTTGGGGTATATCAGAGTGTTACAGTGAAGGGTGGGGTATATTAGAGTGTGTAGAACATAGAACATAGAACAGTACAGCACAGTACAGACCCTTCGGCCCTCGATGTTGTGCCGAGCATTGTCCGAAACCAAGATCAAGCTATCCCACTCCCTATCATTCTGGTGTGCTCCATATGCTTATCCAATAACCGCTTGAAAGTTCCTAAAGTGTCCGACTCCACTATCACAGCAGGCAGTCCATTCCACACCCCAACCACTCTCTGAGTAAAGAATCTACCTCGGACATCCCTTCTGTAACATTGACGGTGTGGCGTATATCAATGTGTTACAGTGAGGGGTGTTGGTTATTTCATTTTTACAATGAGGGGTTTGTGGTATATCAGAGAGTGTCACAATTAGTAGCTTTGTGGGGTATATCAGAGTGTTACAGTGAGAGGTGTGGGGTATTTCACAGTATCACAGTTAGTGGTGTGGGGTATATCAGTGTTACAGTGAGGGGTGTGGAGTATTTCACAGTATCAGCTTTGTGGGGTATATCAGACTATTACAGTGAGAGGTGTGGGGTATTTCACAGTGTTACAGTTAGTGGTGTGGGGTATATCAGACTATTACAGTGAGGGTTGTGGGGTATATCAGTGTTACAGTGAGGGTTGTGGGGTATATCAGAGTGTTACAGTGAGGGTTGTGGGGTATATCAGAGTGTTACAGTGAGGGTTGTGGGGTATATCAGAGTGTTACAGTGAGGGTTGTGGTGTATATCAGAGTATTACAGTGAGGGTTGTGGTGTATATCAGAGTGTTACAGTGAGGGGTGTGGGGTATATCAGGGTGTTACAGTGAGGGGTGTGGGGTATATCAGAGTGTTACAGTGAGAGGTGTGGGGTATATCAGGGTGTTACAGTGAGGGGTGTGGGGTATATCAGAGTGTTACAGTGAGAGGTGTGGGGTATATCAGAGTGTTACAGTGAGAGGTGTGGGGTATATCAGGGTGTTACAGTGAGGGGTGTGGGGTATATCAGAGTGTTACAGTGAGAGGTGTGGGGTATATCAGGGTGTTACAGTGAGGGGTGTGGGGTATATCAGAGTGTTACAGTGAGAGGTGTGGGGTATATCAGAGTGTTACAGTGAGAGGTGTGGGGTATATCAGGGTGTTACAGTGAGGGGTGTGGGATATATCAGAGAGTGTTACAGTGAGGGGTGTGGGGTATATCAGAGTGTTACAGTGAGAGGTGTGGGGTATATCAGGGTGTTACAGTGAGGGGTGTGGGATATATCAGAGAGTGTTACAGTGAGGGGTGTGGGGTATATCAGAGTGTTACAGTGAGGGGTGTGGGGTATATCAGAGTGTTACAGTGAGGGGTGTGGGGTATATCAGAGAGTGTTACAGTGAGGGGTGTGCAGTATATCAGAGAGTCACAGTGAGAGGTGTGGGGCATATCAGAGTGTTAAAGTGAGGAGCTTGGGGTATATAAGAGTGTGTCAAAGTGAGGCATTTGGTTAATATATCTGCGTTTACAGATAGGCGTGTGTGGTATATCATTGTTGCACAGTGAGGGGTGTGGGATATATCAGAGTATCATATTGAGGGCTGTGGGTTATATCAGAGTATCATATTGAGGGGTGTGGGTTATATCAGTGTGTGTAACATTGACGGGTGTGGGGAATATCTGTTTCACAGTAAGGGTTGTTGGGTACATCATTGTTACAATGAGGGGGATGTGGTATATCAGAGATTGTCACAATGAGGGGTTAATGGGGTATATCAGTGTGCTATACTAAGGGGTATTGGTATATCGCCGTTCCTTCATCGTCGCTGGGTCAAAATCCTGGAACTCCCTCCCTAACGGCACTGTGGGAGTCCCATCACCACACGGACTGCAGCGGTTCAAGAAGACGGCTCACCACCACCTTCTCAAGTGCAATTAGGGATGGGCAATAAATGCTGGCCTTGCCAGCGACGCCCAAATTCCAGGAACGAATAAAAAAAATATCAGTGTGCTACAGTGAGAGGGAGCGGGGTAGTTCACAGTGTTACAGTGAGGGGTGTGGTGTATATCGGAGTGTGTCAAAGTGAGGGGTGTGGGTTATATCAGCGTTTTACAGGGAGTAGTGTGGAGTATATCATTGTTGCACTGAGGTGTGAGGGGCATATCAGAGTTTCACATTGAGGTGTGTGGGGTAATATCAGTGTGTTACAGTGAGGGGTGTGGGGTTAATCTGTGTGTTACACGAGGGGTGTGGGGTATATCAGAGTTTCATGGTGAGGGGTGTGGGCTATATCAGTGTGCTACATTGAGAGGGTGCGGGGTATATCAGTGCTACATTGATGAGTGTGGGGTATATCAGAGTGTTACAGTGCAGGATGTGGGGTATATCTGGGTGTTAGTGAGGGGTGTGGGGTATATCTGGGTGTTAGTGAGGGGTGTGGGGTATATATCAGTTTATTACAATGAGCGGTGTGGGGTATATCAGAGTGTCACTGTTACGGGTTTGGAGTATAAGAGTGTTAGAGTGAGGGGTGTGGGGTATATCAGACATGTTACAGTGAGGGGTGTGGGGTATATCAGACATGTTACAGTGAGGGGTGTGGAGTATATCAGTGTGTTAGAGTGAGGGGTGTGGGGTATATCAGACATGTTACAGTGAGGGGTGTGGAGTATATCAGACATGTTACAGTGAGGGGTGTGGGATATATCAGACATGTTACAGTGAGGGGTGTGGGGTATATCAGACATGTTACAGTGAGGGGTGTGGGGTATATCAGACATGTTACAGTGAGGGGTGTGGGGTATATCAGACATGTTACAGTGAGGGGTGTGGGGTATATCAGACATGTTACAGTGAGGGGTGTGGGGTATATCAGACATGTTACAGTGAGGGGTGTGGGGTATATCAGACATGTTACAGTGAGGGGTGTGGGGTATATCAGACATGTTACAGTGAGGGGTGTGGGGTATATCAGACATGTTACAGTGAGGGGTGTGGGGTATATCAGACATGTTACAGTGAGGGGTGTGGGGTATATCAGACATGTTACAGTGAGGGGTGTGGGGTATATCAGACATGTTACAGTGAGGGGTGTGGGGTATATCAGACATGTTACAGTGAGGGGTGTGGGGTATATCAGACATGTTACAGTGAGGGGTGTGGGGTATATCAGTGTGCTACACTAAGGGGTATTGGTATATCGGCCGTTCCTTCCTCGTCGCTGTGTCAAAATCCAGGAACTCCCTCCCTAACGGCACTGTGGGAGTACCTTCACCACACGGACTGCAACACTTCAAGAAGTGGCTCACCACCACCTTCTCAAGTGCAATTAGGGATGGGCAATAAATGCTGGCCTTGCCAGCGACGCCCAAATCCCATGAATGAATTAAACAAAAATCAGTGTGCTACAGTGAGAGGGTGCGGGGTAGTTCACAGTGTTACAGTGAGGGGTGTGGTGTACATCAGTGTCTTACAATGAGGGCAAATGTGAGAAGTCGCACAACACCAGGTTATAGTCCAACAGCTTTATTTGAAATCACAAGCTTTCGGAGCGCTGCTCCTTCATCACTTCACCTGACGAAGGAGCAGCGCTCCGAAAGCTTGTGATTTCAAATAAAACTGTTGGACTATAACCTGGTGTTGTGCGACTTCTCACATTTATCCACCCCAGTCCAACACCGGCATCTCCGCATCATGGTTACAATGAGGGGTTTGAGTCTTTCAGACGTCACAGTGAGGGGTGTGTAGGTTATATCAGAGTGTCACAGTCAGGCGTGTTGTTTATATCAGAGTGTCAAAGTGAGTAGTGTGGTGTATATCGGCGTGTTAATGGAGGGGTGTGGGGTATATCAAAGTGTTACAGTGAGGGGTGTGGGGTATTTCAGTGTGTTACAGTGAGGGGTGTGGGGTATTTCAGTGTGTTACAGTGAGGGGTGTGGTGTATATCAGAGTGTTACAGTGAGGGGTGTGGTGTATTTCAGTGTGTTACAGTGAGGGGTGTGGGGTATTTCAGTATGTTACAGTGAGGGGTGTGGGGTATATCAGTGTGTTACAGTGAGGGGTGTGGTATATTTCAGTGTGTTACAGTGAGGGGTGTGGGGTATATCAGTGTGTTAGTGAGGGGTGTGGGGTATTTCAGTGTGTTACAGTGAGGGGTGTCGGGTATATCAGAGTGTTACAGTGAGGGGAGTGGTGTATAAAAGAAAGACTTGCGTTTATATAGCACCTTTCACAACCACCGGACATCTCAAAGCGCTTTACAGCCAATGAAGTAGAATTACTGTTGTAATGTGGGAAACAGGCAGCCAATTTGCACACAGTAAGGTCCCACAAACAGAAAGACGGCATCTCCAACAGTGCAGCATTCCCTCAGCACTGTACTGGGATGTCAGCCTAGCTTATGTGTTCAAGTCCCTGGAGTTGGACTTGAACCCACAACCTTCTGACTCAGAGGCGAGGGTGCTACCCACTGAGCCACACTGACACTTATAACAGAGTTTTAGAGTGAGAGGGGTGGTGTATATCAGAGTGCTGCACCGAAGGTTGTGGGGCATGTCAGAACATCACAGTGAGGGGTGTGGTGTATATACGAACATACGAATTCGGAGTAGGAGTAGGCCACTCGGCCCTTCGAGCCTGCTCCGTCATTCAATAAGATCATGGCTGATCCGATTACTCCACATTCCCGCCTACCCCCGATAACTTTTCACCCCCTTGCTTACCAAGAATCTATCTACCTCTGCCTTAAAATTATTCAAAGACTCTGCTTCCACCGCCCTCTGAGGAAGAGAGTTCCAAAGACTCACGACCCTCTGAGAAAAAATTTCTCCTCATCTCTGTCTTAAATGGACAACCCCTTATTTTTAAACAGTGACCCCTCGTTCTAGATTCTCCCACAAGAGGAAACATCCTCTCCACATCCACCCTGTCCAGACCCCTCAGGATCTGATATGTTTCAATCAAGTCACCTCTTACTCTTCTAAACTCCAGCAAATACAAGTCTAGCCTGTCCAACCTTTCCTCAAAAGACAACCTGCCCATTCCAGGTATTAGTCTAGTAAACCTTCTCTGAACTGCTTCCAACGCATTTACATCTTTCCTTAAATAAGAGACCAATACTGTACACAGTACTCCAGATGTGGTCTCACCAATGCCCTGTATAACTGAAGCATAACCTCCCTACTTTTGAATTCAATTCCCCTCGCAATAAATGATAACATTCTATTAGCTTTCCTAATTACTTGCTGTACCTGCATACTAACCTTTTGCGATTCATGCACTAGGACACCCAGATCCCTCTGCATCTCCGAGCTCTGCAATCTCTCACCATTTAGATAATATGCTTCTTTTTTATTCTTCCTGCCAAAATGGACAACTTCACATTTTCCCACATTATACTCCATTTGCCAGATCTTTGCCCACTCACTTAACCTATCTATATCCCTTTGTAGCCTCCTTATGTCCTCTTCACAATTTACTTTCCTACCTATCTTTGTGTCATCAGCAAATTTAGCAACCATACCTTCGGTCCCTTCATTCAAGTCATTTATATAAATTGTAAAAAGTTGAGGCCCCAGCACTGATCCTGTGGCACACCACTCGTTACATCTTGCCAATCAGAAAATGACCCATTTATATCAGAATGTTAGTGAGGGTTGGGGGGCATATCAGGCACTAAGTGATGTGGGATATATCAGTGTGCTACATTGAGAGGGTGTGGGGTATATCACAGTGAGGGATGTGGGGTATATTAGAGTGTTACAGTGATGGGTGTGGTTTATATCAGAGTGTGTAACATTGATGGGTGTGGGGTATATCAGTGTATTACAGTGAGGAGTGTTGGGTATATCAGAGAGTGTCACAATGAGGGTTTGTGGGTATATCAGAGTGCTACATTAAGGGGTGTTGGTATATCAGTGTGCTACTGTGAGAAGGTGCGGGGTATTTCACAGTGTTGCAGTGAGGTGTGTGGGTATATCAGTATGTTACAGGGAGGGGTGTGGGGTATAACAGAATGTTAAAGTGAGGGGTGTTGTGTATATCAGAGTGACACAGTGAGCAATGTGGGGTCTATCAGAGTGTTACATTGAGGGGTATGGTGTATATCCGCGTGTTAATGGAGGGTGTGGCGGATATCATGGTTACACTGAGGGGTGTGGGATATATTAGAATGTTACAGTGAGGGGTGTGGGGTATATCAGAGTTTCACGGTGAGGGGTGTGGGTTCTATCAGAGTGTTACATTGAGGGGTGTGGGTTCTATCAGAGTTTCACGGTGAGAGGTGTGGGTTCTATCAGAGTTTCACGGTGAGAGGTGTGGTGTATATCAGAGTTTCATGGTGAGAGGTGTGGTGTATATCAGAGTTTCACGGTGAGAGGTGTGGTGGATATCAGAGTTTCACGGTGAGAGGTGTGGGTATATCAGAGTTTCACGGTGAGGGGTGTGTGGTATATCAGAGTTTCACGGTGAGAGGTGTGGGTATATCAGAGTTTCACGGTGAGAGGTGTGGGTATATCAGAGTTTCACGGTGTGAGGTGTGGGTTCTTTCAGAGTTTCGCGGTGAGAGGTGTGGGTTATATCAGAGTTTCACGGTGAGGGGTGATGGGGTATATCAGTGTGTTACAGTGAGTGGTGTGGGGTATATCAGTATGTTACAGTGAGGGGTGATGGGGTATATCAGTGTGTTACAGTGAGTGGTGTGGGGTATATCAGTGCGTTACACTGAGGGGTGTGGGGTATATGAGAGTGTTACATTGAGGGGTGATGGGGTGTATCAGAGTGTTACAGTGAGGGGTGTGGTGTATATCAGAGTGTTACATTGAGGGGTGTGGTGTATATCAGAGTTTCACGGTGAGAGGTGTGGGTTCTATCAGAGTTTCACGGTGTGAGGTGTGGGTTCTATCAGAGTTTCACGGTGAGAGGTGTGGGTTATATCAGAGTTTCACGGTGAGAGGTGTGGTGGATATCAGAGTGTTACAGTGTGGGGTGTGGGGTTTATTAGAGTGTTACAGTGAAGGGTGTGGGGTATATCAGTGTGTTACAGTGAGGGGTGTGGAGTATATCAGAGTGTTACATTGAGGGGTGTGGAGTATATCAGAGTGTTACAGTGAAGGGTGTGGGGTATATCAGTGTGTTACAGTGAGGGGTGTGGAGTATATCAGCATGTTACAGTGAGGGGTGTGGGGTATATCAGTGTGTTACAGTGAGGGGTGTGGGGTATATCAGATTGTTACATTGAGGGGTGTGGGGTATATCAGTGTGTTACAGTGAGGGGTGTGGGGTATATCAGTGTGTTACAGTGAGGGGTGTGGGGTATATCAGTGTGTTGCAGTGAGGGGTGTGGGGTATATCAGTGTTACAGTGAGGGGTGTGGGGTATATCAGAGTGTTACAGTGAGGGGTGTGGGGTATATCAGTGTGTCACAGTGAGGGGTGTGGGGTATATCAGAGTGTTACAGTGAGGGGTGTGGGGTATATCAGTGTGTCACAGTGAGGGGTGTGGGGTATATCAGAGTGTTACAGTGAGGGGTGTGGGGTATATCAGATTGTTACATTGAGGGGTGTGGGGTATATCAGTGTTACAGTGAGGGGTGTGGGGTATATCAGTGTGTCACAGTGAGGGGTGTGGGGTATATCAGAGTGTTACAGTGAGGGGTGTGGGGTATATCAGAGTGTTACAGTGAGGGGTGTGGGGTATATCAGAGTGTTACAGTGAGGGGTGTGGGGTATATCAGTGTTACAGTGAGGGGTGTGGGGTATATCAGTGTTACAGTGAGGGGTGTGGGGTATATCAGTGTGTTACAGTGAGGGGTGTGGGGTATATCAGTGTGTTACAGTGAGGGGTGTGGGGTATATCAGTGTGTTACAGTGAGGGGTGTGGGGTATATCAGTGTTACAGTGAAGGGTGTGGGGTATATCAGAGTGTTACAGTGAGGGGTGTGGGGTATATCAGTGTGTCACAGTGAGGGGTGTGGGGTATATCAGAGTGTTACAGTGAGGGGTGTGGGGTATATCAGATTGTTACATTGAGGGGTGTGGGGTATATCAGTGTTACAGTGAGGGGTGTGGGGTATATCAGTGTGTCACAGTGAGGGGTGTGGGGTATATCAGAGTGTTACAGTGAGGGGTGTGGGGTATATCAGATTGTTACATTGAGGGGTGTGGGGTATATCAGTGTGTTACAGTGAGGGGTGTGGGGTATATCAGTGTGTCACAGTGAGGGGTGTGGGGTATATCAGAGTGTTACAGTGAGGGGTGTGGGGTATATCAGTGTGTTACAGTGAGGGGTGTGGGGTATATCAGAGTGTTACAGTGAGGGGTGTGAGGTATATCAGAGTGTTACATTGAGGGGTGTGGGGTATATCAGAGTGTTACATTGAGGGGTGTGGGATATATCAGTGTATCACAGTGACGGGTGTAGGTGATCTGTTCCTCGGAGTATTAGACTCTTCATTATGCAGGTTGGTGATGTTCTGACTTCCTCTCGGAGCAGACTGTTCTGAACATATAGGTTGTGGTCGGTTTCTCAGTAAAACACCTGATTCCTGTGCTCTGTTCCTCTTGAGCTAACAGCAACCACATAAAACCACAGAGCTGCTGCAGTACCGAGCTGGTTGTTTACAGGAAGTCGTTACACTCTGAACTCTCTGTGCACTCTGATTCCATCTGCACCAGATCATGTACAACATTGCTCCATCTCCTCCACCTTCTGCTCAATGTCATGGCTCAGTGTTTGCAGAGGGTTAAGTACCCCATTGGACTGGCATTGTTGGCAGTGGGTTAAATACCCCAGTGATATCAAACATTGGACTGGCATTGTTGGCAGTGGGTTAAATACCCCAGTGATATCCAACATTGGACTGGCATTGTTACCGGTGGATTAAATACCCCAGTGATATCCCACCTTGGACTGGCATTGTTGGCAGTGAGTTAAATACCCCAGTGATATCCCACATTGGACTGGCATTGTTGGCGGTTGGTAAAATACCCCAGTGATATCCCACATTGGACTGGCATTGTTGGCAGTGAGTTAAATACCCCAGTGATATCCCACATTGGACTGGCATTGTTGGCGGTGTGTTAAATACCCCAGTGATATCCCACATTGGACTGGCATTGTTGGCAGTGAGTTAAATACCCCAGTGATATCCAACATTGGACTGGCATTGTTGGCGGTGTGTTAAATACCCCAGTGATATCCCACATTGGACTGGCATTGTTGGCGGTGTGTTAAATACCCCAGTGATATCCCACATTGAACTGGCATTGTTGGCGGTGTGTTAAATACCCCAGTGATATCTCACGTTGGATGGGTAATGTTGGCATTGGGTTAAATACCCCAGTGATACCCCGCATTGGACTGGCATTGTTGGCGGTTGGTAAAATACCCCAGTGATATCCAACATTGGACTAGCATTGTTGGCAGTGGGGTAAATAGCCAGTGAAATCCCACATCGGACTGGCATTCTAGCGATGGGTTAAATACCCCAGTGATATCCCACATGATTTTACATTGTTGGCGGTGGGATAAATACCCCAGTGATATCCAACATTGGACTGGAATTGTTGGCGGTGGTTTTAATAACACAGTGATATCACACCTAACAACAGAAAACACTGGAAAAACTCAGCAGGCCAGGCAGCATCCTGGAGAGAGAAACAGAGTTAACGTTTCAGGTCGAAGACCTTTCGTCAGAACTGGAAATAGCAGGAAATGAAATAGATTTAAGGCAAGGATAAAGATGGGAAAAGGGGGAGGGGATGAAAGAACAAAAGGAGAGATTAAGAGACATTAAGAGATGATCAAGACAAGAGGTGGTGTTAATGTGACAGGTTGAGGCTAAAAGACGTATGAAATGCACTGGCAGAATGAAGGACAGCTGCCAGGTTCAAGGAGGGAAAAAAAAGGGGGGGCAAATAAAAGGGTGGAACGAAAAATAAAATATAAATGTGATAGGGGCTGAGGTTATGATCTAAAATTGTTGAACTCGATATTGAGTCCAGAGGGCTGTAGAGTGCCTAAACGAAAGATGAGGTGCTGTTCCTCAAGCTTACGCTGCGCCTCCGTGGAACAGTGTAATAGGCCGAGGACGGTGAGGTCAGAGTGGGAGTGAAGCGGAGAATTAAAGTGACAGGCGACCGGGAGCTCGGGGTCCCCCTTACGGACTGAATGGAGGTGTTCCGCAAAGCGGTCAGCCAATCTGCGTTTGGTCTCCCTAATGTAGAGGAGACTGCATCGTGAGCAGCGAATACAGTATACTAAATTGCAGGAAGTACAAGTAAATCGCTGTTTCACATGGAAGGGGTGTTTGGGGCCCTGGACAGTGGGAAGAGGGGAGGTATAAGGGCATGTGTTGCATCTCCTGCGCTTGCACGGGAAGGTGCCGGGCGAAGTGGAAGGGGTGCTGGGGGTGGTAGAGGAGTGGACTAGGGTGTCGCGGAGGGAGCGGTCCCTGCGGATTGCTGAAAGGGGAGGTGAGGGGAAGATGCGTTTGGTGGTGGGATCACACTGGAGGTGGCGGAAATGGCGGAGGATGATCCGTTGAATGTGGAGGCTGGTGGGGTGAAAGGTGAGGACAAGGGGAACTCTATCGTGGTTCCGGGAGGGAGGGGAGGGGTGAGGGCAGAAGGGCGGGAGATAGAACGGACACGGTCGAGGGCCATGTCGACCTACAGTGATCTCCCACAATGGATTGGCATTGTTGGCGGTGGATTAAATACCCCAGTGATATCCCACATTGGACTGGCAATGTTGGCAGTGGGTTAAATAACCCAGAGAGATCTCCCATTGGACTGGCATTCTTGGCAGTGGGGTAAATAACCCAGTGATATCCCACATTGGACTGGCATTGTTGGCGGTGGGTTAAATACCCCAGTGATATCTCGCAGTGGACTGGCATTGTTGGCAGTGGGTTAAATACACAGGTGATATCCAACATGGGACTGGCATTGTTGGCGGTGTGTTAAATACCCCAGTGATATCCAACATTGGACGGGCATTGTTGGCAGTGAGTTAAATACCCCAGTGATATCCCACATTGAACTGGCATTGTTGGCAGTGAGTTAAATACCCCAGTGATATCCCACATTGGACTGGCATTGTTGGCGGTGGGGTAAATACCCCAGTGATATCCCACATTGTACTGGCATTGTTGGCGGTGGGGTAAATACCCCAGTGATACCACACATTGGACTGGCAACGTTGGCGGTGGGTTAAATACCCCAGTGATATCCCACATGGTCTCGCATTGTTGGCGCTGTGGTAAATACCCCAGTGATATCCCACATTGGACTGGCATTGTTGGCAATGAGTTAAATACCCCAGTGATATTCCACATTGAACTGGCATTGTTGGCGGTGGGTAAAATACCCCAGTGATATCCCACATTGGACTAGCATTGTTGGCAGTGGGTTAAATAACCCACGGATATCCCACATTGGACTGGCATTGTTGGCAGTGGGTTAATTAACCCACGGATATCCCACATTGGACTGGCATTGTTGGCAGTGGGTTAAATACACAGGTGATATCCCACATTGGACTGGCATTGTTGGCGGTGGGTTAAATACCCCAGTGATATCCCACATTGGACTGGCATTGTTGGCGGTGGGTTAAATACCCCAGTGATATCCCACATTGGACTGGCATTGTTGGCAGTGGGTTAAATACCCCAGTGATATCCCACATTGGACTGGCATTGTTGGCAGTGGGTTAAATACCCCAGTGATATCCCACATTGGACTGGCATTGTTGGCAGTGAGTTAAATACCCCAGTGATATCCCACATTGGACTGGCATTGTTGGCAGTGAGTTAAATACCCCAGTGATATCCCACATGGTCTAGCATTGTTGGCGCTGTGGTAAATACCCCAGTGATATCCCACATTGGACTGGCATTGTTGGCGGTGGGGTAAATACCCCAGTGATATCCCACATGGTCTAGCATTGTTGGCGCTGTGGTAAATACCCCAGTGATATCCCACATTGGACTGGCATTGTTGGCAATGAGTTAAATACCCCAGTGATATCCCACACTGAACTGGCATTGTTGGCGGTGGGTTAAATAGCCCAGTGATATCCCACATTGGACTGGCATTGTTGGCGGTGGGTAAAATACCCCAGTGATATCCCACATTGGACTAGCATTGGTGGTGCTGTGGTAAATACCCCAGTGATATCCAACATTGGACGGGCAATGTTGGCAGTGGGGTAAATACCCCAGTGATATCCCACATTGGACTAGCATTGTTGGAGGTGGGTTAAATACCCCAGTGATATCCCACATGTGACTGGCATTGTTGGTAGTGGGTTAAATACCCCAGTGATATCCCACAATGGACTGGCATTGTTGGTAGTGGGTTAAATACCCCAGTGATATCCCACAATGGACTGGCATTGTTGGTAGTGGGTTAAATACCCCAGTGATATCCCACAATGGACTGGCATTGTTGGTAGTGGGGTAAATACCCCAGTGAAATCCCACATTGGACTGACATTCTAGCGATGGGTTAAATACCCCAGTGATATCCCACAATGGACTGGCATTGTTGGTAGTGGGGTAAATACCCCAGTGAAATCCCACATTGGACTGACATTCTAGCGATGGGTTAAATACCCCAGTGATATTCCACAATGGACTGGCATTGTTGGCAGTGGGTAAAATACCCCAGTGATATCCCACATGATCTTACATTGTTGGCGGTGGGATAAATACCCCAGTGATATCCCACATGATCTTACATTGTTGGCAGTGGGGTAAATAGCCAGTGAAATCCCACATCGGACTGGCATTCTAGCGATGGGTTAAATACCCCAGTGATATCCCACATGATTTTACATTGTTGGCAGTGGGATAAATACCCCAGTGATATCCAACATTGGACTGGAATTGTTGGCGGTGGTTTTAATAACACAGTGATATCACACCTAACAACAGAAAGCACTGGAAAAACTCAGCAGGCCAGGCAGCATCCTGGAGAGAGAAACAGAGTTAACGTTTCAGGTCGAAGACCTTTCGTCAGAACTGGAAATAGCAGGAAATGAAATAGATTTAAGGCAAGGATAAAGCTGGGAAAAGGGGGAGGGGATGAAAGAACAAAAGGAGAGATTAAGAGACATTAAGAGATGATCAAGACAAGAGGTGGTGTTAATGTGACAGGTTGAGGCTAAAAGACGTATGAAATGCATTGGCAGAATGAAGGACAGCTGCCAGCTTCTAGGAGGGAAAAAAAAAGGGGGGGAAATAAAAGGGTGGAAGAAAAAATAAAATATAAATGTGATAGGGGCTGAGGTTATGATCTAAAATTGTTGAACTCGATATTGAGTCCAGAGGGCTGTAGAGTGCCTAAACGAAAGATGAGGTGCTGTTCCTCGAGCTTACGCTGCGCCTCCGTGGAACAGTGTAATAGGCCGAGGACGGTGAGGTCAGAGTGGGAGTGGAGCGGAGAATTAAAGTGACAGGCGACCGGGAGCTCGGGGTCCCCCTTACGGACTGAATGAAGGCGTTCCGCAAAGCGGTCACCCAATCTGCGTTTGGTCTCCCCAATGTAGAGGAGACTGCATCGTGAGCAGCGAATACAGTATACTAAATTGCAGGAAGTACAAGTAAATCGCTGTTTCACCTGGAAGGGGTGTTTGGGGCCCTGGACAGTGGGAAGAGGGGAGGTATAAGGGCATGTGTTGCATCTCCTGCGCTTGCACGGGAAGGTGCCGGGCGAAGGGGAAGGGGTGCTGGGGGTTGTAGAGGAGTGGACTAGGGTGTCGCGGAGGGAGCGGTCCCTGCGGATTGCTGAAAGGGGAGGTGAGGGGAAGATGCGTTTGGTGGTGGGATCATACTGGAGGTGGCGGAAATGGCGGAGGATGATCCGTTGAATGTGGAGGCTGGTGGGGTGAAAGGTGAGGACAAGGGGAACTCTATCGTGGTTCCGGGACGGAGGGGAGGGGTGAGGGCAGAAGTGCGGGAGATAGAACGGACACGGTCGAGGGCCATGTCGACCTACAGTGATCTCCCACAATGGATTGGCATTGTTGGCGGTGGATTAAATACCCCAGTGATATCCCACATTGGACTGGCAATGTTTTCAGTGGGTTAAATAACCCAGAGAGATCTCCCATTGGACTGGCATTCTTGGCAGTGGGGTAAATAACCCAGTGATATCCCACATTGGACTGGCATTCTTGGCAGTGGGGTAAATACCCCAGTGATATCCCAGAATGGACTGGCATTGTTGGCGGTGGGGTAAATACCCCAGTGATATCCCACATTGGACTGGCAACGTTGGCGGTGGGTTAAATACCCCAGTGATATCCAACATTGGACGGGCAATGTTGGCAGTGGGGTAAATACCCCAGTGAAATCCCACATTGGACTGGCATTGTTAGCAGTGGGTAAAATACCCCAGTGATATCCCACATTGGACTGGCATTGTTGGCGGTGGGATAAATACCCCAGTGATATCCAACATTGGACTGTCATTGTTGGCGGTGGGTAAAATACCCCAGTGATATCCCACATTGGACTGGCATTGTTGGCGGTGGGTAAAATACCCCAGTGATATCCCACATTGGACTGGCATTGTTGGCAGTGGGTTAAATACCCAGTGATATCCCACATTGGACTGGCATTGTTGGCAGTGGGTTAAATACCCAGTGATATCCCACATTGGACTGGCATTGTTAGCAGTGGGTTAAATACCCAGTGATATGCAACATTGGACTGGCATTGTTGGCGTTGGGCTAAGTATCTCAGTGATATCCTGAATATGTGTTCAATTATGAATCTCAAATTTTATATTCCTCCATCTCCCACCAGCTTCACCCCCTTCCCCCACTCTCCCACCCACCACCCCCACAATAAGTATTGTTTCGGAATGGATTATTCTTTCACAGGGCTGGGCCATCCTCTGCTATCTCAGGCAAGTGGCCTCACTGAGTGGGATATTCCACCTTGGAAGGAAGCGCTGCCGAGCCCAATCCTGACCTTATCTGTCTGCACACAAGCTCTTTGCAGCAGGATTGACTGAAGAATGATGTGGAGGGTGAGTTCTCCTCTCGACAGCCTCGCCTCTGGCGGCCAGGATGAGATCAGCTGGCTCTCAGGCTCTGGCCATTAATTGTCTGACACAAGCCCTTCCAATAAACTTTGGCTCACTGACTGCTGCTCCACAAATAGGATCCACATGGGACTGGTTCCCAATTGAGCAGGATATACCCCCACAGCAGACCTCCAAAGCTGATACACAGCACAGGCAATGCGAAACTCAGAGCCACACCTGCACAACAGCACCGAGGGCTGAGTGCTGCACCAGGTGTGTCCAGCAGTGACTCACAGGTATCAGGCCGCTGATCGCCTCGTTTTCCCTGTAAGTCTTCCTTCACTCAGCGCCACATGAAGTCAAGCAGGAAATTCCTATATCCACTTCAGCTCATCCGCTGCTGAAACCCTCATCCGTGTCTTTGTCACCTCCAGACTTGACTATTCCAACACTCTCCTGGCCGGCTTCCCACCTTCCAGCCTCCGTAAACTTCAGCTCATCCAGAATTCTGCTGCCCATATCCTAACTGGCACCAAGTCCCGTTCACACATCACCCCATTGCTCGCTGACCTACACTGGCTCCCGGTTGAGCAACGCCTCAATTTTAAAATTCTCATCCTTGTGTTCAATTCCCTCCAGGGCCTCGCCCCTCCCTATCTCTGTAACCTCCTCCAGCCCTACAACCCTCCGAGATCTCTGCGCTCCTCCAATTCTGGCCTCTTGCGCAGCCTCGACTTCCTTCGCTCCACCATTGGTGGCCGTGCCTTCAGCTGCCTGGGCCTGAAGCTCTGGAATTCCCTCCCTAAACCTCTCCATCTCTCTACCGCTCTCTCCTCCTTTAAGACGCTCCTTAAAACCTACCTTTTTGATCAAGCTTTTGGTCACCTGGTTGAACATCTCTTCACGTGACTCTGTAAAATTTTGTTTGTTAACACTCCTGTGATGCGCCTTAGAATGTTTTACTGGGTTAAAGGTGCTGCGTAAATGCAAGTTGTTGTTGTTGCTGTAGTAACCTACACTGCCTCCCTAACCCCCAATCCCTGAGATTTATTCTGCTCATCATGTCTATAAACCCCTCTATGGCCTCACCCTTCCCTATCTCTGAGACCTCCTCCAACCCTGTATCCTCTCTATGGTCTTCAGCCCTCCCTGTCTCTGAGACCTCCTCCAACCCTGTATCCTCTCTATGGCCTTCAGCCCTCCCTATCTCTGAGACCTCCTCCAACCCTGTATCCTCTCTATGGCCTTCAGCCCTCCCTATCTCTGAGACCTCCTCCAACCCTGTATCCTCTCTATGGCCTCACCCCTCCCTATCTCTGAGACCTCCTCCAGTCCTGTATCCTCTCTATGGCCTTCAGCCCTCCCTATCTCTGAGACCTCCTCCAGTCCTGTATCCTCTCTATGGCCTTCAGCCCTCCCTATCTCTGAGACCTCCTCTAGCCCTGTATCCTCTCTATGGCCTCACCCCTCCCTATCTCTGAGACCTCCTCTAGTCCTGTATCCTCTCTATGGCCTTCAGCCCTCCCTGTCTCTGAGACCTCCTCCAGTCCTGTATCTTCTCTATGGCCTTCAGCCCTCCCTGTCTCTGAGACCTCCTCCAGCCCTGTATCCTCTCTATGGCCTTCAGCCCTCCCTATCTCTGAGACCTCCTCCAGTCCTGTATCCTCTCTATGGCCTTCAGCCCTCCCTATCTCTGAGACCTCCTCCAGTCCTGTATCCTCTCTATGGCCTTCAGCCCTCCCTATCTCTGAGACCTCCTCCAGTCCTGTATCCTCTCTATGGCCTCACTCCTCCCTGACTCTGAGACCTCCTCCAGTCCTGTATCCTCTCTATGGCCTCACCCCTCCCTATCTCTGAGACCTCCTCCAGCCCTGTATCCTCTCTCACATTCCGGCCTTCTATCCATCAGTTCTTTAGTGAAATACTTTGAGGTTTCTTGATTTCGAATTCATCTTGCTGTAATGATGCTGGTGCAGTGTGATGGGCTGGAATTGTTCTTCAAAGTCAGTTACCAAGGCTTCCTTCTGCAGGATGAAGTTGCCCCGTTGACAATTTTAAAGCCGCTGTCTGCCTGTTTATTGTGAAAGTTCAAAAGCCTTCCCGCACCAACCCTGCTCAGTGCAATCCCACCCTGTGTGTCTGCCCCGTGACACCTGGAGGGTCACGGGAGGGCAGCTTAAACTTACCAGCCCGGCGATTCCCTGGACCCAGCACCAGTCCAAGAGTTCGACTTTCCGCTCAGGCTGATGAAGATGTTCACAGTGTGCGAACAGAAGTGGGTACACCGCAATGGAAACCAAACAATCTGCATGAGTTCCCTCCACTAATCACTGGGGGCCTTCTGTTTTATTTTCAGGGTGCGGCCCACCCACCAGATGACCGTCTCTCGGTGACCCTGCCCTTCACTCAGTAGCACCTGTTGTGAATGGAGGAAGTTAAAATCAAACAGACTCCGAGAATAGAAACTTCAGATTGAAAATAGCTCGAGCCCATGGCTGAACTGGCCGGGCAGTGATCTGGAACACTAGTACCAGAGAGGGTGGTGTAGAGTCCCTATGAGGGTCAGACATGGCTCAGTAATACCTTCAGAGACTTGAGACAGGATCAGTAGATGAGTTAGGATCTAAACCCCAACCAGTGGCTCCTTCGAGATCTCAGTACACGGCTACTGGTACACTTGATATTCTGTCCTGCGCCAATAGTTCCAGAATGTGAGGCCCTTCCTTTGCACTTAATATGAAGAACAGAAGGAGGCCATTCAGCTCCTCAAGCCTGTTCTGCCAATCAATTAAATCATGGCTGATCTGTACCTCAACTCCATTTACCTGCCTTTGCCCCATATCCCTCGATACACTTACCTAACTCTAGCTCTAAGTTTAAGATTGAGTCACCTTGTTCGAGATGGGGTCTGACCAGACCTCTGTACAGCTGTAGCAGAACATCCACCCCATTATAATCCAGCCCCCAAGATAATGGCCAAGATTCCATTAACTCTTTTTGGTTACTTTATATACCCCAGTGCTGTCCTACACTGGACTGTCAGTGTTGGTACTGGGTTAGATATCCCAGTGCTGTCCTACACTGGACTGTCAGTGTTGGTACTGGGTTAGATATCCCAGGACTGTCCTACACTGGACTGTGAGCGTTGGTACTGGGTTAGATATCCCAATGCTGTCCTACACTGGACTGAGAGTGTTGGTACTGGGTTAGATATCCCAGTGCTGTCCTACACTGGACTGCTCAGGCAAACGTAAGTCCCTTAGCGGATGAGACCGGGAAATTAATGGTGGGAAACATGGAGATGGCAAAAAGGCTGAACAAATATTTTGTTTCAGTCTTTACGGTAGAGGACACTAAGAATATCCCAACACTGGACAAACAGGGGGCTCTAGGGGGGGAGGAGCTAAATACGATTAAAATCACTAAGGAATTGGTACTCAGTAAAACAATGGGACTCAAGGCGGATAAATCCCCTGGACCTGATGGCTTACATCCTAGGGTCTTGAGGGAAGTGGCAATAGGGATTGTGGATGCTTTGGTAATAATTTTCCAAAATTCCCTGGACTCGGCAAAGGTCCCGGCAGATTGGAAAACTGCTAATGTAACACCCTTATTTAAAAAGGGTAGTAGGCAGAAGGCTGGAAATTATAGACCAGTTAGCCTAACATCTGTGGTGGGTAAAATTTGGAGTCTATTATTAAGGAGACAGTAACGGAACATTTAGATAAACATAATTTAATAGGACAAAGTCAGCATGGCTTTATGAAGGGGAAGTCATGTCTGACAAATTTGCTTGAGTTCTTTGAGGACATAACGTACAGGGTGGATAAAGGGGAACCAGTGGATGTAGTGTATTTAGACTTCCAGAAGGCATTCGACAAGGTGCCACATAAAAGATTATTGCTCAAGATAAAAAATCACTGGATTGGGGGTAATATTCTGGCATGGCTGGAGGATTGGTTATCTAACAGGAAGCAGAGAGTTGGGATAAATGGTTCATTCTCGGACTGGCAACCAGTAGCCAGTGGTGTTCCGCAGGGGTCAGTGCTGGGTCCCCAACTCTTTACAATCTATATTAACGATTTGGAGGAGGGGACCGAGTGTAACATATCAAAGTTTGCAGATGATACAAAGATGGGAGGGAAAGTAGAAAGTGAGGAGGACATAAAAAAACCTACAAGGGGATATAGACAGGCTGGGTGAGTGGGCGGAGATTTGGCAGATGCAATGGAATATTGGAAAATGTGAGGTTATGCACTTTGGCAGGAAAAATCAGAGAGCAAGTTATTATCTTAATGGCGAGAAACTGGAAAGTACTGCAGTACAAAGGGATCTGGGGGTCCTAGTGCAAGAAAATCAAAAAGTTAGTATGCAGGTGCAGTAGGTGATCAAGAAGGCCAAGGGAATGTTGGCTTTTATTGCTAGGGGGATAGATTATAAAAACAGGGAGGTATTGCTGCAGTTATATAAGGTATTGGTGAGACCGCACCTGGAATACTGCAAACAGTTTTGCTGTCCATACTTAAGAAAAGACATACTTGCTCTCGAGGCAGTACAAAGAAGGTTCACTCGGTTAATCCCGGGGATGAGGGGGTGGACATATGAGGAGAGGTTGAGTAGATTGGGACTCTACTCATTGGAGTTCAGAAGAATGAGAGGCGATCTTATTGAAACATATAAGATTGTGAAGGGGATAGCAAAATACTGCGGATGCTGGAAATCCGAAATAACAACAGAAAACGCTGGAAAAACTCAGCAGGCCAGGCAACATCCGTGGAGAGAGAAAGAGAGTTAACGTTTCAGGTCGAAACCCTTCGTCGGAACTCACGTTCCGACGAAGGGTTTCGACCTGAAACGTTAACTCTCTTTCTCTCTCCACGGATGTTGCCTGGCCTGCTGAGTTTTTCCAAGATTGTGACAGGGGCTTGATCGGATGTTCCCAAGGATGGGTGAAACTAGAACTAGGGGGCATAATCTTAGAATAAGGGGCTGCTCTTTCAAAACTGAGATGAGAAGGAACTACTTCACTCAGAGGGTGGTGGGTCTGTGGAATTTGCTGCCCCAGGAAGCTGTGGAAGCTACATCATTAAATAAATTTAAAACAGAAATAGACAGTTTCCTAGAAGTAAAGGGAATTAGGGGTTACGGGGAGCGGGCAGGAAATTGAACATGAGGCTGAGTTCGGATCGGTCGAGGCCCTGCAGGTGGCGGAGCGGGCCCAGGGGCTGAGTGGCCGGGTCCTGCTCCTACTTCTTGTGTTCTTTAGGGTTGAGGTTAGGATCAGATCAGCCATGATCTTATTGAATGGCGGAGCAGGCTCGAGGGGCCGATTGGCCTATTCCTGCTCCTATTTCTTATGTTCTTTTGTCAGTGTTGGTACTGGGTTAGATATCCCAGGACTGTCCTACACTGGACTGTCAGTGTTGGTACTGGGTTAGATATCCCAGTGCTGTCCTACACTGGACTGTCAGTGTTGGTACTGGGTTAGATATCCCAGTGCTGTCCTACACTGGACTGTCAGTGTTGGTACTGGGTTAGATGTCCCAGTGCTGTCCTATACTGGACTGTCAGTGTTGGTACTGGGTTAGATGACCCAGTGCTGTCCTACACTGGACAGTCAGTGTTGGTACTGGGTTAGATATCCCAGTGCTGTCCTACACTGGACTGTCAGTGTTGGTACTGGGTTAGATGTCCCAGTGCTGTCCTATACTGGACTGTCAGTGTTGGTACTGGGTTAGATGTCCCAGTGCTGTCCTATACTGGACTGTCAGTGTTGGTACTGGGTTAGATGTCCCAGTGCTGTCCTACACTGGACTGTCAGTGTTGGTACTGGGTTAGATATCCCAGTGCTGTCCTACACTGGACTGTCAGTGTTGGTACTGGGTTAGATGTCCCAGTGCTGTCCTATACTGGACTGTCAGTGTTGGTACTGGGTTAGATGTCCCAGTGCTGTCCTACACTGGACTGTCAGTGTTGGTACTGGGTTAGATATCCCAGTGCTGTCCTACACTGGACTCCCAGTGTTGGTACTGGGTTAGATATCCCAGTGCTGTCCTATACTGGACTGTCAGTGTTGGTACTGGGTTAGATATCCCAGTGCTGTCCTACACTGGACTGTCAGTGTTGGTACTGGGTTAGATATCCCAGTGCTGTCCTACACTGGACTGTCAGTGTTGGTACTGGGTTAGATGACCCAGTGCTGTCCGACACTGGACTCCCAGTGTTGGTACTGGGTTAGATATCCCAGTGCATTCAATATGATCATGGCTGATCCTCTATCTTAATACCATATTCCTGCTCTCTCCCCATACCTCTTGATGCGTTTTGTGTCTAGAAATCTACCTATCTCCTTCTTAAATATATTCAGTGACTTGGCCTCCACAGCCTTTTGTGATAAAGAATTCCACAGGTTCACCACCTTCTGAGTGAAGAAATTTCTCCTCATCTCAGTCCTAAATGTCCTACCCCGTATCCTGAGACTGTGACCCCCTCGTTCTAGACCCCCCAGCCAGGGGAAACATCCTCCCTGCATTCAGTCTGTCTAGCCCTGTCAGAATTTTACACGTTTCAATGGATCCCCTCTCATTTTTCTTAACTCTAGTGAATACAGGCCTAGTCGACCCAATCTCTCCTCATACGACAGTCCTGCCATCCCAGGGATCAGTCTGGTGAACCTTCGCTGCACTCCCTCTATGGCAAGAATGTCCCTTCTTAGGTAAGGAGACCAAAACTGCACACACTACTCCAGGTGTGGTCTCACCAAGGCCCTGTATAACTGTGGTAAGACATCCTCGCTCCTGTACTCAAATCCTCTTGCAATAAAGGCCAACATACCATTTGCCTTCCTAACTGCTTGCTGCACCTGCATGGTTTCTTTGAGTGACTGGTGTACAAGGACACCCAGGTCCCTCTGTACATCAACATTTCCCAATCTATCACCATTTAAATAATATGCTGCCTTTCTGTTTTTCCTACTGAAGTGGATAACATTTATCCACGTTTTACTGCATCTGCCATGTATTTGCCCACTCACTCAACTTGTCTAAATCGCCTTGAAGCCTCTTTGCATCCTCCTCACAACTCACAATCCCACCTAGTTTCATGTTGTCAGCAAACTTGGAAATATTGCATTTGGTTCCCTCATCCAAATCATTGATATATATTGTGAATAGCTGGGGCCCAAGCACTGATCCCTGCAGTACCCCACTAGTCACCGCCTGCCACCCCAAAAAAGACCCATTTATTCCTACTCTCTGTTTCCTGTCTGTTAACCAATTTTCAATCCATGCCAGTATATTACCCCCAATCCCATGTGCTTTAATTTTGCACACTAACCTCTTATGTGGGACTTTATCAAAGGCCTTCTGAAAATCCAAATACACCACATCCACTGGTTCTCCCTTATCTATTCTACCAGTTATATCCTCAAAAACTCCAGTAGGTTTGTCAAACACAATTTCCCTTTCATAAATCCATGTTGACTTTGTATAATCCCGTTGATATTTTCTAAGTGTCCTGTTATCACATCCTTTATGATAGACTCTAGCATTTTCCCTACTACTGATGTTAGGCTAACCAGTCTGTAGTTCCCTGTTTTCTCTCTCCCTCCTTTTTTACATAGTGGGGTTACATTTGCCACCCTCCAATCTGCAGGAACTGTTCCATCATCTATAGAATTTTGGAAGATGACAACCAATGCATCCACTATTTCCATGGCTACCTCTTTTAGTACTCTGGGATGCAGATTATCAGGCCCTGGGGATTTATCAGCTTTCAGTCTCTGCCTCTACCACCCCACCATCCTCTGGGTGAAAACATTTCTTCTCAACTCCCCTCTAAACCTCCGACCAATTACTTTAAATCTATGCCCCCTGGTTATTGACCCCTCTGCTAAGGGAAATAGGTCCTTCCTATCCACTCTATCCAGGCCCCTCATAATTTTATACACCTCAATTAGGTCTCCCCTCAACCTCCTCTGTTCCAAAGAAAACAACCCCAGCCTATCCAATTTTCCCTCATAGCTAAAATTCCCCAGCCCAGGCAACATCCTCGTAAATCTCTTCAGCACCCTCTCCAGTGCAATCACATCCTTCCTGTAATGTGGTGACTAGAACTGCATGCAGTATTCTAGCTGCGGCCTAACTAGTGTTTTATACATTTCATAAGAACATAAGAACATAAGAAATAGGAGCAGGAATAGGCCACTTGACTCCTCGAGCCTGCTCCGCCATTCAATAAGATCATGGCTGATCTAGGGCTCAAAGCCACTTCCCCTCCTGCTCCCCATAATCCTTCACTCCCTTATCTTGCAAAAATTTGTCTATCTCCACCTTAAATGTATTTAATGACCCAGCCTTCTCGGCTCTCTGGGGCAGAGAATTCCACAAATTTACGACCCTCTGAGAGAAGAAATTCCTCCTCATCTCAGTTCTAAAAGGGGCGACCCTTTTTTCTGAAACTATGCCCCCGAGTTCGAGATTTCCCCACGAGGGGAAACATCCTCTCTGCATCTACCCTGTCGAGCCCACTCAGTATCTTATATGTTTCAATAAGATCACCTCTCATTCTTCTAAATTCCAATCAGTACAGGCCCAGCCTGCTCAACCTTTCCTCATAAGTCAACTCCCTCATCTCTGGAATTAACCTAGTGAATCGTCTCTGAACTGCCTCCAATGCAAGTATATCCTTCCTTAAATAAGGAGACCAAAACTGTATGCAGTACTCAAGGTGTGGTCTCACCAATACCTTGTACAGTTGTAGCAGGACTTCCCTGCTTTTATACTCCAACCCCCTTGAAATAAAGGCCAACATTCCATTTGCCATTTTGATTACTTGCTGTACCTGCATGCTAACTTTTTGTGTTTCATGCACAAGGACCCCCAGGTCCCTCTGAACTGTAGCATTTTGTAATCTCTCTCCATTTAAATAATAGTTTGCTTTTTTATTTTTCCTGCCAAAGTGGATAACCTCGCACTTTCCCACATTATACTCCATCTGCCAAATGTTTGCCCACTCACCTAGCCTGTCTATATCCCTTTGCAGATTCTTTGAGTCCTCTGCACAACTTGCTTTCCCACCCATCTTTGTATCATCCGCAAACTTGTCTACATTACACTCGATCCCTTCATCCAAGTCATTAATGTAGATTGTAAATAGTTGGGGCCCCAGCACCGATCCTTGTGGCACCCCACTAGTTACTGTTTGCCAACCAGAAAATGACCCATTTATCCCGACTCTCTGCTTTCTGTTGGTTAGCCAATTCTCTATCCATGCTAATATATTACCCCCAACTCTGTGAGCTCTTATCTTATGCAGTAACCTTTTATGTGGCACCTTATCAAATGCCTTCTGGAAATCCAAATACACCACATCCACTGGCTCACCCTTGTCCACCCTGCTTGTTACATCCTCAAAGAACTCCAGCAAATTTGTTAAACATGATTTGCCTTTCATAAAACCATGCTGACTCTGCTTGACTGCATTATGTTTTTCTTAATGCCCTGCTACTGCTTCCTTAATGAAGGACTCCAGCATTTTCCCAATGACAGATGTTAGGCTAACTGGTCTATAGTTTCCTGCTTTCTGTCTGCCTCCTTTCTTAAATATGGGTGTTAGATTTGCGGTTTTCCAATCCGCTGGGACCTCTCCAGAGTCCAGGGAATTTTGGTATATTGCATCCACTATCTCTGCAGCCACTTCTTTTAAGACCCTGGGATGCATGCCATCTGGTCCAGGGGACTTGTCGTCTTTTAGTCCCATTATTTTACCAAGTACTATTTCCTTAGTGATAGTGATTGTCTTTAGTTACCCCCTCCCTGTGGCCCCTTGATTATCCATTATTGGGATGTTGTTAGTGTCTTCTACAGTGAAGACAGATGCAAAATATTTGTTCAGAGTCTCTGCCATTTCCCCGTTCCCCATTATTAATTCCCCAGTCTCATCCTCCAAGGGACCAACGTTTACTTTAGCTACCCTCTTCCTTTCTATATACCTGTAGAAGCTCTTACTATCTGTTTTAATTTTTCTTGCCAGCTTACTCTCATAATTCATCTTCTCTCTCTTTATTATTTTTTTAGTCATCCTTTGCTGGTTTTTAAAAATGTCCCAATCCTCTGGTCTCCCAATAATCTTGGCAACATTGTATGCCTTCGTTTTCAATTTGATACCATCCTTTACTTCCTTAGTTAGCCACGGATGGTGCTCCCTTCTCTTAAAATCTTTCTTTCTCACTGGAATATATTTTTGTTGAGAGTTATGAAATATCTCCTTAAATGTCCGCCACTGCATTTCAACTTTCTTACCCTTTAATTTGTTTTTCCAGTCCACTTTAGCCAGTTCTGCCCTCATACCACTGTAATTGCCTTTGTTTAAGATCAAGACACTGGTTTGGGATACAACTTTCTCACCCTCCAACTGAATTTGAAATTCAACAATGCTATGATCACTCTTTCCTAGAGGATCCTTTACTATGAGATCATTTATTAATTCTGTCTCATTACATAGTACCAGATCCAAGATAGCCTGCTCCCTGGTTGGTTCCATTACATACTGTTCTAGGAAAACATCCCGGATGCACTCTATGAACTCCTCCTCCAGGCTACCATGGCCAATTTGATTTGTCCAATCAATATGGAGATTAAAATCACCCATGATTATGACCGGATCTTTTTTACAGGCCTCCATTATTTGTTGATTTATACTCTGTCCAACAGCATTGCTACTGTTCGGGGGCCTGTAGACTACGCCCACCAGAGACTTTTTCCCCTTATTATTTTTTATCTCCACCCAAATCAATTCTACATCTTGATCTTCTGAGCCAATATCACTTCTCACCACTGCACTGATCCCATCCTTTACCAACAAAGCCACTCCACCTCCCTTTCCTTTCTTTCTATCCTTCCGAATTATCATATACCCTGGAATATTCAGTTCCCAGTCCTGGTCGCCTTGCAACCATGGCGATCAGATCATACCCATTTGTATCGATTTGTGCCGTCAACTCATTTATCTTGTTAATGCTGCGTGCATTCAGATATAGAGCTTTGCCCTGGATCCCATGGGCTTTTACTTTCGTGACCAGTCTGCCATGCGGGACCTTATCAAAAGCCTTGCTAAAATCCATGTAGACTATATCAAACGCACTACCCTCATCGACCCTCCTTGTTATCTCCTCAAAAAATTCAACCAAGTTAGTCAGACACGATCTTCCCTTAACAAATCCATGCTGACTGCCCCTGATTAATCCGTGTCTTTCTAAATGAAGATTTATCCTGTCCCTCAGAAATTTTTCCACCACCGAGGTTAGGCTGACTGGCCTGTAATTACTCGATCTATCCCTTTCTTCCTTTTTCCTACACCGGACTGTCAGTGTTGGTACTGGTCCAGATGGCTTGCATCCCAGGTTGCTAAGGGAGTTGGGGGAGGAGATAGCGGAAGGGCTTGCCATAATTTTCCAATCTTCCCTAGATGCAGGGGAGGTGCCTGAGGATTGGAAAGTGGCAAATGTGACACCATTGTTCAAGACAGGGTATAAGAACAATCCTAGTAACTACAGGCCGGTCAGTTTAACATCAATGGTGGGTAAAGTTTTAGAAACAATAATCAAGGAAAAAATTAACGGGCACTTGGAGAGGTTTAAGCTAATTAAGGAGAGCCAACACGGATTTATAAAAGGCAGATCGTGTTTAACTAATCTAATTGAATTTTTTGATGAAGTAACAAAGAGGATTGATGAAGGAAATGCAATGGATGTTGTCTACATGGATTTTCGGAAGGCGTTTGACAAAGTACCACATGGAAGGCTGGTTAACAAAATTGAGGCTCATGGAATAGGTGGGTCAGTGGCAGCTTGGATAAGGAATTGGCTTAAGGACAGAAAACAGTGAGTTGTGGTAAGTGGCTGTTTTTCAGACTGGAGGATGGTAGACAGTGGTGTTCCCCAAGGGTCAGTGCTAGAGCCACTGCTTTTTTTGATATATATAAATGACCTGGATATTGGAATACAGAGTAGAAATTCTAAATTTGCCGATGACACCAAACTTGGGGGGGTGGCAAACAGTGAGGATGATACCAATTGGCTGCAACAGGACATAGAAAGGCTAGCAGAATGGGCAGACAAGTGGCAGATGGAATTTAATACAGAGAAGTGTGAGGTGATGTATTTTGGCAGAAGGAACAGGGAGAGGCAATATACACTTAATGGCACAGTTTTAAAGAGTGTGCAGGGACAGTGCATGGGTCCCTGAAGCTGGCGGGACATATTGAGAGAGTGGTTAACAAAGCCAATGGGATCTTGGGCTTCATAAATAGAGGTATTGAGTATAAAAGTAGAGAAGTTATGCTGAACCTTTATTAAGCCCTGGTTAGGCCACAACTGGAGTATTGCGTCCAGTTCTGGTCACCGCATTTTAGAAAGGATGTGAAGGCCCTTGAGAGGGTGCAGAGGAGATTTACCAGAATGGTTCCAGGGATGGGGGATCTTAGCTACAAGGACAGGTTGGAGAAGCTGGATTTGTTTTCATTAGAGCAAAGGAGGTTGAGGGGTGATTTGATGGAGGTGTACAAGATTATGACGGGTTTGGATAGGCCAAACGGGGAAAGGCTGTTCCCACTAGTTGATGGTACAAGGACTAGGGGACACAGATTTAAGGTTTTGGGCAAGAGATATAGGGGGGAATGTGAGGAAAAACTTTTTTACGCAGCGAGTGGTGAGGACTTGGAATTCGCTGCCGACGGAAGTGGTGGAAGCGGAGACACTCAATGTTTAAAAGGGGAGGCTGGATAGACACTTGAGGGAAATAAACTTGCAGGGCTACGGGGATACAGCGGGGGAATGGGACTGACTGGCTTGCCCTACAGAGAGCCAGCACGCATTCGATGGGCCGAATGGCCTCCTCCTGTGCCGTTATGCCTCTATGTCCCAGTGCTGTCCTATACTAGACTGTCAGTGTTGGTACTGGGTTAGATGACCCAGTGCTGTCCTACACTGGACTGTCAGTGTTGGTACTGGGTTAGATGTCCCAGTGCTGTCCTACACTGGACTGTCAGTGTTGGTACTGGGTTAGATGTCCCAGTGCTGTCCTACACTGGACTGTCAGTGTTGGTACTGGGTTAGATGTCCCAGTGCTGTCCTACACTGGACAGTCAGTGTTGGTACTGGGTTAGATGTCCCAGTGCTGTCCTATACTGGACTGTCAGTGTTGGTACTGGGTTAGATGTCCCAGTGCTGTCCTATACTGGACTGTCAGTGTTGGTACTGGGTTAGATGTCCCAGTGCTGTCCTACACTGGACTGTCAGTGTTGGTACTGGGTTAGATGACCCAGTGCTGTCCTACAAAGGACTCCCAGTGTTGGTACTGGGTTAGATGACCCAGTGCTGTCCTACAAAGGACTCCCAGTGTTGGTACTGGGTTAGATGTCCCAGGACTGTACTACACTGGACTGTCAGTGTTGGTACTGGGTTAGATGACCCAGTGCTGTCCTACAAAGGACTGTCAGTGTTGGTACTGGGTTAGATGTCCCAGTGCTGTCCTACACTGGACTGTCAGTGTTGGTACTGGGTTAGATGTCCCAGTGCTGTCCTCCACTGGACTGTCAGTGTTGGTACTGGGTTAGATTTCCCAGTGCTGTCCTACACTGGACTGTCAGTGTTGGTACTGGGTTAGATGTCCCAGTCCTGTCCTATAGTGGACTGTCAGTGTTACTTTTTGTACCTGGCCAATAGCTTTAATGATGTGTGTACATGGACTCCCAAATCCCCTTGCTCCTCCACAGTTCCTCGTCTCTCACCATTAAGAAGATAATCCGATCTATCTTAGGTCCAAAGTGGATGACGTCACTCTTCCCCACATTGAACTCCATCCTCCCTAACAGTTTTGCCAAATCACTTATTCTATCAATGTCCCTTTATAACGTTCTGCTCCCAGCTACATGATTACATTACTGTGCCTCCTAAATTAGTGTCACCTACAAACTTGGATATATGGCTCTCTAGTCCTTCATCCAAGTCATTTATAAACATAGTGAAAAGCTGAGGCCCCAGGACAGATCCCTGGGGGACACCACTAGTCACAGCCTGCCAATTTGAGTATACACACATTATCCCTACTCCCTGTCTCCTACTTCCTAACCAATTCCCTACCCATGTCAATAGGTTGCCTCTAATTCCATGTGTTCTAATTTTTGTTAGAAGTCTCTTGTGCAGAACCTTATCAAGTACCTTGTGGAAGTCCATATAAATAACATACTTTACACTCGCTTATCTCTCAAAAAATTCAACTAGATTAGTCAGACATGACTTAACCTTTACAAATCCATGCTGACTCCCTCTGATCAGCTCATACTTGTCTAAGTGCTCAGTCACTCTGTCCCTAATGGCAGATTCCAGTAACTTCCACACAATTGATGTTAAACTGACTAGTCTGTAGTTTCTGATTTCTCCCTCCCTCCTTTCTTAAATAATGGAGTGACATTTGGATGTTTACAATCCAAAGGCGCAATTCCTGAATCTGGAAAGGTTTGGAAAATTATGACTAACACATCAACAATTTCCTCGCCTGTTTCTTTTAATACTTAGGGTGGAGAACATCAGGCCCTGCAGATTTGACTATATTAAGTCCCATATTTTCTCCATGACCATTTTTTTAACTTATATTAAATCCATTAAGTTCCTCTCCTTGAATTATTTTTGGGTTCCCATATTCCGCTGGTATCTTGTCCTTGTCCTCCACTGTAAAAACAGATGCAAAATACTAATTTAACAAGTCATTCATGGGATGTGGGCGTCGCTGGCAAGGCCAGTATTTATTGCCTATCCCATTGCCCTTGAGAAGGTGGTAGTGAGCCGCCTTCTTGAACCGCTGCCCTTGTTCTTCTAGGTGGTAGAGGTCGCAGGTTTGGAAGCTGCTGTTGAAGAAGCCTTGACGAGTTGCTGCAGTGCATCTTGTAGATGGTATATTTTCTTCCCTAAAGGACATTAGTGAACCAGATGGGTTTTTACGACAATCTGGTAGTTACATGGTCATCATTACTTTTTATTCCAGATTTATTTCATTAACTAAATTTAAATTCCCTAGCTGCCATTTGAACTCATGACCTCCAGATCATTAGTCCAAACCTACTGGATTACTAGTGCAGTAACATAACCACTATGCTACCACTCCCTTGTTGTCTATTATAGTCTGACCTACATCTGTCCCTCGAGCCTGTTCCGCCATTCAATGAGATCATGACTGATCTGTAACTCAACTCCATCTACCCTCCTTGGTTCCATGTCCCTTGATACCCGACCCAACAAAAATCAACCAATCACAGTCTGGAAAGCTCCAACTGACCCCAAGCATCCACGGCCTTTTGGGGGAGAGAGTTCCAGATTTCCACCACCCTTTGTGTGAGGAAGGGCTTCCTGACATCACCCCTGAACGGCCTGGCTCTAATTTTAAGGTTCTGCCCCCTTGTTCTGGACTTTCCCACCAGAGGAAACAGTTTCTCTCTCTCTACCCTATTTTAAACACCTCGATCAGATCACCCCTCAACTGTCTATACTCGAGGGAATACAAGCCTAGTCTGTGCAACCTGTCCTCATAATTGAACCCTTTTAGCCCCGGTATCATTCTGGTGAATCTGCGCTGCTCCCCCTCCCAGCCCAATATATCCTTCCTGAGGTGCGGGGCCCAGAACTGAATGCAGTGCCCTCTCTTCATATATTTATAAATCTTTTACTGTTAGCTTTAACATTCCTTGCAAGTTTTCTTCATATTCTCTATTTGCAGCTCTTACTACTTTCCTTGCATTTGTGTCCACATTTTCTTTGAGCTTGATGCTGCCTCTTACCTCGTTTGTTGACCATGGGTTGCTTAACTGCACGAGTGGAGCCTTTGCCTTTTAGGGGTTATAATATTACCAAATACTTCCCACTGTTTGGGGGGTGATTTTAACCCTACTCGCTCAGCAGAAACCTGGCAGGTGGGCAGTTAACATCGCCCTGGCTCTTACCAGTCCGAAAGCCGCCATGATCGCAACATCTGTAATTTTAACCTGCTCTCCTGAGCAGGCAGCACGGACACGCGCCCGGAGCCAACAGGGTCCTTCTTTACATATGCATGTTGCGGCCTGATGACATCGTTGAGACCCGTCTTTGCGGGGAATTGACCTGGAGTTAAAGTCTGCAGGTTTACCCACTAACAGCTCAGCCCAGTTCACTGTGGTCAATTCATTTCTCATCCCTTCAGAGCTTTCCTTCTTTAAATTTAAAACCTTGGTTTGTGATTCTCTCTTCTCCCTCTCAAGCCTAATATCAAATTCAGTCATATCATGGTCACTATTTGCAAGATGTTCCCTTACCGTCAGATTGTCAACTAATTCTGGTTCATTACTCATCATTAGATTTAATTTGGCCTGTTGGTTTTAAAATATATTGGCCCTGATATGAATGCAGAGATGGGATTTAAGTGAGCGGGGGTTTGATAGCTCATGCGAAACGTGGACGATCATGGAACGTGTGGGAATGTCCGATTTCAATGGGGATGCTTCATTATCATTTTACTTCCGGGTTTCGCCTCTCCACTGTGCGTGAGCGGGCGTGACGCGGACCTGTATGACGTGATTTCACCTCGATTGTTTAAAGTGCCACATCCCAGATGCAATGAAGGTGGAGGTTTGGAGTTTGCTACATTGGGTTAGAAGGAGGACATGAACAGTTCTAGATGGAAGGAGGGCAAAGGCTGTGCCCAGGTTTAAGGGGGCATCCCTGGATGTACTGCTGGGTGCTGTGAGGATGAGGAAGGAGGTCCTGTTTCCCAGCAATGGGATAACGAAACCTGCAGCCACTACAAAGAAGGCGTGGCTGGAAGTGGCACAAGAGGTCAGCAGCAGGAGCGTCAAAACAAGGACTTGGATACAGTGCAGGAAGCAGTTTAACCTAACCAGGTCAGGAAAGATGAGCAAAGTTGCAGATTCACCTACATCCTGGAGTGCACCACCCCCACCCACTCTGTCTTGTCAAGCCTACTACATCACATCACTCCTCACACCCACGTCACTTTCAGAAGCACCCATCGTTCCGTTTCAATGCAGTTCCTCACCCCCCGCTTTCTCCATCCACCACTGCCACTCACCCCAATCCTTATGTAATCTGACACCACCTCAGTCAGCTCACCCAATTCTCAACACGTGTCCTCAAACGCTGCCAGTGCCACTTGTGATGCATCTGCCTGATAGTCACCCTCATCGAATGAACTGCATCCATCGGATGAACACACGCCTTACAGACACTCATCGGTGTGCCGTGGCCCCTTACAGGAGAAGAGAGCACAGAATACCAGCGAGAGGTCGAGGACTGGAGGTGGTCCCCCACAGATCGTGGAGCTCACCACAATGGAAGAGGAGGCCTTGGAGATTAACAGCACCTCTGCCTCCCTCAACATCAGAGATGGTGGGATTGGTAGTGACTTGCTGCAGGATGACAGCATTAAATCTCTCCGATCCACATCTCTTACAAGACAAAGTAATCTTGAGTTGACTTCAACAATTAATCAAATATGATCATTTTTATCATGCTGAATTTCAACATTTGTACATTCGCGTGACTAAATCATCTCTGTCTCTTCTCTCCTGCAGGGCCATCACACGAAGAACAGAAGTGGATGATGTTTCCTCAGAGGAACTGATTCCTGCTGAGGATGCAGCCTTACAGGACACATGCTTACCAGGCACCAATGCACTTCGGTGGGTCCTGTTAGACAGTAGGGTGGGATCTCACCTGGTGACTCACAGTTCACAAGTGAGCATGAGCAGAGAGTGATGGTAGGGACATGTGGAGAGTCTGCGTCAGAGGGCGCTCTCCTCTCCAAGCTCTTCTCAGCTGGACAGAGATGCTGAACCCTGGAGACCATCAATGAAAAGGAGAATGATAGAGGGTCAGCAGCAAATCTCTGAAGTACTGGTAATCATGCCAGGCACACACTCCACAGTATCAGAGAGGATGGAGTAGCCCAGCTCAAGCATTTGTGGGGTGATGTCACAGGCCCTTGCAAAGACACAATCTTCCTTTGAGAGTCTGGTCTCCTTTATGGAAGGTGTATCAGGGCACTAATGAGTTCCTGCAGGCTCAGACAGCGGCCTTGCAAACTCTGATCATCAACATGTCTACACAGGCTGGCAGATAGATTAGACATGGGCTTCCGAGACATCACTGATCTCCGCCAAGCTGCTCTCCCGCAGAGAGGTCGGAGTGATGTGCCCCTGCCCAGGCGAGGGATGACTGTGAAAGGGGAGATGAAAGTGCAAACTCCACTTAAAGTGCTTCCACTTCTCACTTGTTGCCCCCCGTTGTCAGTCAGTACCCAATCGTGTGTCTCGTGTCCCGATGGTCGAGTCTGCCCCTGCACAGGTGCAGGTGGAGCAGCCTCTGGCGGTGCCCTCACGGGCTCCAACACCCAGTGGATGTTGGCCAAGAGCATCTCAGCAGTCAGAGCAGGGATGTGAGCAGCCTGCCTCTGCCTCTGTTGAAGCCATAGGGGTTGCACCATGTAGGAGCAGTAAAAAAGGAAGAGTAAAGCTTTTTAGTTCACCAAGGGTATGCATATGGGCATTTTTGAATATTTGTTAATATATTTAATTTCTTAAATCACATTAAATGTATTACTTTGCATCCCATTCCCATGTTCCCCACTCTTGAATGGCGAGAGCCAACTCTGCTTTACATGTGATATAGAAACCGGAAACGCTGGAAATGCTCAACAGGTCAGGCAGCATCTGTGGAGAGAGAAACAGAGTTAACGTTTCAGCTCGGTGACCTAGCGTCACAACTGGAAAAAGTTGGAGATGTAATGGATTTTCAGCCACTTTTTAACACATTCCACCATTATCGATATCCCCTGGCAATTTCATGTTGGCCACCGAATGCGTTCCTGTGTCTCCTATTTTAGAATCATCTGCAGATTTGCAGCCTAGCTCCTCTCAACCAATACTCAGTGACTGGTCTGTGAAGCTCAGCTATCGTCTCTCCTCACTCAGGAAACCCCATAGGACATTTCATCTTTCCCACCGTCTGTTAACACCACTGGATGGAACACACATCAGGTACATTCTGTCAGCGAGAATGACTCTGCCACCAGGATTTTCTGTTCTGCGCTCTGACCCTGTGACCAAAACACAAATACACCCAACAAATACAATGTCTGGTTCAAGACGGCAGCATGGGTCCAAATCGATCAACAAATCCCACCATATCCCTCAATCCCACCTCCTCCTCATATCCCTCAATCCCACCTACTCACCACCTCACCATATCCCTCAATCCCACCTCCTCCTCATATCCCTCAATCCCACCTCCTCCTCATATCCCTCAATCCCACCTCCTCCTCATATCCCTCAATCCCACCACCTCAACATATCCCTCAATCCCACCTCCTCCTCATATCCCTCAATCCCACCTCCTCCTCATATCCCTCAATCCCACCTACTCACCACCTCACCATATCCCTCAATCCCACCTCCTCCTCATATCCCTCAATCCCACCTCCTCCTCATATCCCTCAATCCCACCTACTCACCACCTCACCATATCCCTCAATCCCACCTCCTCCTCATATCCCTCAATCCCACCTCCTCACCATATCCCTCAATCCCACCTACTCACCACCTCACCATATCCCTCAATCCCACCTACTCACCACCTCACCATATCCCTCAATCCCACCTACTCACCACCTCACCATATCCCTCAATCCCACCTCCTCCTCATATCCCTCAATCCCACCTCCTCACCATATCCCTCAATCCCACCTACTCACCACCTCACCATATCCCTCAATCCCACCTACTCACCACCTCACCATATCCCTCAATCCCACCTACTCACCACCTCACCATATCCCTCAATCCCACCTACTCACCACCTCACCATATCCCTCAATCCCACCACCTCACCATATCCCTCAATCCCACCTCCTCACCATATCCCTCAATCCCACCTCCTCCTCATATCCCTCAATCCCACCACCTCACCATATCCCTCAATCCCACCTCCTCACCATATCCCTCAATCCCACCTCCTCACCATATCCCTCAATCCCACCTCCTCCTCATATCCCTCAATCCCACCTACTCACCACCTCACCATATCCCTCAATCCCACCTCCTCCTCATATCCCTCAATCCCACCTCCTCCTCATATCCCTCAATCCCACCTACTCATATCCCTCAATCCCACCTACTCCTCATATCCCTCAATCCCACCTCCTCCTCATATCCCTCAATCCCACCTCCTCCTCATATCCCTCAATCCCACCTCCTCCTCAAATCCCTCAATCCCACCTACTCACCACCTCACCATATCCCTCAATCCCACCTCCTCCTCATATCCCTCAATCCCACCTCCTCCTCATATCCCTCAATCCCACCTACTCCTCATATCCCTCAATCCCACCTACTCCTCATATCCCTCAATCCCACCTCCTCCTCATATCCCTCAATCCCACCTCCTCCTCATATCCCTCAATCCCACCTCCTCCTCATATCCCTCAATCCCACCTACTCACCACCTCACCATATCCCTCAATCCCACCTCCTCCTCATATCCCTCAATCCCACCTCCTCCTCATATCCCTCAATCCCACCTCCTCACCACCTCACCATATCCCTCAATCCCACCACCTCACCATATCCCTCAATCCCACCTCCTCACCACCTCACCATATCCCTCAATCCCACCACCTCACCACCTCACTATATCCCTCAATCCCACCACCTCACCATATCCCTCAATCCCACCACCTCACCATATCCCTCAATCCCACCACCTCACCATATCCCTCAATCCCACCTCCCCGCCTTCTCTCCATATCCCTCAATCCCACCTCCTCACCATATCCCTCAATCCCACCTCCCCGCCTTCTCTCCATATCCCTCAATCCCACCTCCTCACCATATCCTTCAATCCCACCTCCTCACCATATCCCTCAATCCCACCTACCCGCCTTCTCACCATATCCCTCAATCCCACCTCCTCACCATATCCCTCAATCCCACCTCCTCACCACCTCACCATATCCCTCAATCCCACCTACCCACCTTCTCCCCATATCCCTCAATCCCACCAACCCACTTTCTCCCGATATTCCTCAACCTTGCCTGTGATGCCGAAATACTGAAAATAAATGTTTAAGTATTGCGCTGAGAGTATGCTGTGTTGACAATGTCTTGTTGGACTGGAGGCATTTGTAGATGAGACTGCGTTTGGGGCAGAAGGGCATTGAGTCCACCAATGTTATGTTTGAATGTGAAAGCTTTCATCTTCATCATGCTAACCCACTAATGATCATATGTATTGAATTTGTTTTCACAACTTGTCATGGTGAGAACGGAACTCATCATCTCTGAGCTGCTGGTCCAGGACCAGAACCACTCGGCTCCTCGGGCCTGGGCTTCAACTCTGCTGGTTTTCCCCAGATGATTTTGCTTTGGGTACTTTCCACTCCTCCTCTGCTCGCAAGCTGACAGCGGGGATTTCCTCTGGTCATGTTGACGTGTTGCACTGCCTGGCACCAGCCACCGTGTCAACAACAGCTCCTTCTCCACAGCCAGCTGTCTGAGCCTGCAGGAGCAGGACCCCAGCCAGTCCCAGAGTCCCGGGGCGAGAGTCCACACCAAGGCCTCTCGATATCAATGGACTTTGGGTGGGGACAACGCTTTGCTCCATCCACGCCCATTGTTGAATGAATGGACTCTCCCACCATCAGTCCACCGCGCCTCCCCCCCCCAAACCCCATGCATGGTCCCTCGCACCGTTAGACCCCCACCCCTGTGGGGGGGGGGCCGGTGTAACTGGTTCCTGGGGGTGGGGGGTGGGTGTGTGCGGTGGGTGACTGGTTCCTGGGTGGGGTAACTGGTTCTTGGGTGGGGTAACTGGTTCCTGGGGGTGGGGGGGTGGGGTGCGGTGGGTGACTGGTCCTTGGGTGGGGTGACTGGTTCCTGGGTGGGGTAACTGGTTCCTGGGACGGGGTGGGGTAACTGGTTCCTGGGACGGGGTGGGGTAACTGGTTCCTGGAACGGGGTGGGGTAACTGGTTCCTGGGTGGGGTGACTGGTTCCTGGGTGGGGTGACTGGTTCCTGGGTGGGGTGACTGGTTCCTGGGTGGGGTGACTGGTTCCTGGGTGGAGTAACTGGTTCCTGGGTGGGGTAACTGGTTCCTGGGACGGGGTAACTGGTTCCTGGGTGGGGTAACTGGTTCCTGGGACGGGGTAACTGGTTCTTGGGTGGGGTAACTGGTTCTTGGGTGGGGTGACTGGTTCCTGGGTAGGGTAACTGGTTCTTGGGTGGGGTGACTGGTTCCTGGGTGGGTGATTGGTTCCTGGGGGTGGGGGGGGGGGGTGGTGTGCGGTGGGGTAACTGGTTCCTGGGACGGGGTAACTGGTTCCTGGGACGGGGTAACTGGTTCCTGGGACGGGGTAACTGGTTCCTGGGTGGGGTAACTGGTTCCTGGGTGGGGTGACTGGTTCCTGGGTGGGGTAACTGGTTCTTGGGTGGGGTGACTGGTTCCTGGGTGGGGTGACTGGTTCCTGGGTGGGGTAACTGGTTCCTGGGTTGGGTAACTGGTTCCTGGGGGTGGGGGGGGGGGGGGGTGTGCGGTGGGTAACTGGTTCTTGGGTGGGGTAACTGGCTCCTGGGACGGGGTAACTGGCTCCTGGGTGGGGTAACTGGTTCCTGGGTGGGGTAACTGGTTCCTGGGTGGGGTGACTGGTTCCTGGGTGGGGTGACTGGTTCCTGGGTGGGGTGACTGGTTCCTGGGTGGGGTGACTGGTTCCTGGGTGGGGTGACTGGTTCCTGGGTGGGGTAACTGGTTCCTGGGGTGGGGGTGGGGGGGGGGGGGTGCTGAGCGGTGGGTAACTGGTTCCTGGGACGGGGTAACTGGTTCCTGGGTGGGGTAACTGGTTCCTGGGTGGGGTGACTGGTTTCTGGGTGGGGTGACTGGTTCCTGGGTGGGGTGACTGGTTCCTGGGTGGGGTGACTGGTTCCTGGGACGGGGTGGGACTCTGTACCTCACTGCTTTGCTCTGCGTTGAGGTGCTGGAGGAGGAAGGAGGATGAGGGCGGTGGTGTGGGGACGGGCATGTGATGAATGCGATCATTGTGATCCATCGTTTTTAGGTGACCCTCTCCTCATCCTCACACCCTGCCCTGTGTGTGATCATTTCACCCCCTTCCCATACCCGGAGCCCACAAGCCGGAGTGACCCGTGTGCGACACCTCCCACCGCTCCCTCTCCTCCCACCGCTCCCTCTCCTCCCACCGCTCCCTCTCCTCCCACTGTTCCCTCTCCTCCCACCTCACCCCAGCCTCTTTCAAACCTTAACAAGATCAGTAACAACCTAAGCAATTTGTGGGAATCCCATCATTTATTCAGCCTTCCACAGCTGACATTGGGTTCCCCCTTGGTGCTAATGAAATGCAAATTCTTGCTTCTCTTTCCGAAGTTCTTGAACGTGCTGTTTCTTCCCAAAAATGTGCCCATTTTTCCTGCATTGTCAATCGGGTTTCCGCCCCGCCACAGTACTGAAACAACCCTTATCAAAGTGACAGATGACATCCTATGTGACTGTGACCATGGTGGACTATCCCTCCTCATCCTTCTTGACCTGTCTGCAGCACGGTTGACCACACCACCCTCCCCCAATGGTTTACTATGTTATATAAATGCATGTTGAGGCTGCCGCGAAACACGAATGGAGGATGAATCCATATGTGGAAAACAAGAAAACTTTAATTCACTGCATGGCACACAAAATGGCTGAGAAAGCTGCTCCCAGAATTCTCTGGCAAAACTCCCAGAATTCTCTGGGTAAAACCTGAGGCCCCACCCCCTTCTGCCTTAAAGGTAAGGTGCCTTAAAGGGGAAGGTGCTGGAAATTTGTCCACAGAGGGAAGAGTAGATTATGCCCGTTTTAGGTGGCGATCCGCCACACAGCTCCCCCCAGAATCCGCTTAGGAGTTGCGGACGAGATGGTGCGGCGGTCTGATGGGCCGGCCGGAGCGGCTCTTGTAGGACGCCGGTGGACGTGAAACGGCCGGGCGTGGAGCAGCCGGGTGAACCGGCTTGAGGGCAGGTCGGCCGCGTAGAGGTGGACGAGCTACAGGGACCTGCTCCCCGGGCTCCGAGTGTGCTGGCTTGAGTCGGTCCACCGACACTTTTTCGGTCCTGTCGCCCACTTGCAGGGTGAAAAAGTTGTCCCCAGCCTGTAGCACCTTGTAGGGCCCGTCGTACGGGGGTTGAAGGGGTCCACGGTGGGCGTCGTGCCGGACGAAAACAAACCGTGCCTGGTGCAGGCTTAGTGGGACGTGTGAGGTGGATTCGCTGTGTCAGGCAATGGGCACCGGGGCGAACTGCAGCGCCGGTGAGGCGAAGTCGTGGCGTTGCTGGTCGGCTGACCAGGGTGTCGTGGCGGTGGGCAGGAACTCGCCGGGTACGCGCAGCGGCTGACCGTACACGAGCTCTGCTGCCGATGTGTGGAGGTCTTCTTTAACCGCGGTGCGCAGGCCGAGGAGGACCCACGGAAGTCGGTCGGTCCAGGCGCCGTCTTGGAGGCTGGCTCAAAGAGATGCCTTCAAGGATCTGTGGAACCGCTCACACAGTCCGTTGGCTTGGGGGTGGTACGCTGTGGTGCGGTGGATGGTCACCCCGAGATTGCGTGCGACGGCGGTCCAGAGTTCAGAGGTAAATTGCGGACCTCTGTCCGACGTCATGTCGGAGGGGACGCCAAACCGTGCGACCCAGGTGCTGACGAAGGCTCTGGCGATGTCGGCGGTGGTGGTAGAGGTCAGTGGAATTGCCTCAGGCCAGCGTGTGGTGCGGTCAACGATGGTCAGCAAGTGCGTGTGGCCTTGCGACGGCGGCAGGGGCCCGACGATGTCCACGTGGATGTGGTCGAATCTCCGCGAGGGGACGGTAAACTCCTCGAGGGGTGCTTTCATGTGTTGCTGTACCTTGGCCCGTTGACAGGATAGGCAGGAGTTGGCCCAAGTACGCACATCCTTGCGAAGGCCGCGCCAGACAAAGCGGTTGGCTACCAATTTGATGGATGCGCGGGAGAGGTTGTGGAGAATGTCGAATACTCGGCGGCGCCAGGATGCTGGGACGACGGGCCGAGGTTGACATAGGGATATGTCGCACTTGACCGTGACTGCGGTCGGGCCACAGGCGACGTCGGCCAGGCGTAGCCCTTGTAGGTTGGTCGGTGCGGAGAGCAGATCCGGGTCGGTGATCTGGTCTGCTGCGAGTTGAGCGTAGTCGACTGCTAGGTGTGCGGCGTGGATGGCGGGGCGGGAGAGGCAGTCGGCTACCACATTGTCTCGGCCGGAGACGTGTTGGATGTCCGTGGTGAACTCGGACACTGCCGCGAGCTGGCGCTGCTGCCTGGCGGACCAGGGGTCGGTTGTCTTTGCCATTGCGAATGTCAGGGGCTTGTGGTCGACAAACGCAGTGAAGGGGTGGCCCTCAAGAAAAAACCGGAAATGGCGGACCGCCAGGAACAGCGCGAGGAGCTTGCGGTCGAAGGTGCTGTACTTGACCTCCGCGGGGGGCGTAGTTGGCGGCTGAAGAAGGCAAGTGGTTGCCAGGCGCCGTCGACCCACTGCTCATACACGGCGCCGACCGCGTGGTCGGAGGCGTCCGTGGTGAGCGCTACCCTGGCATCGGGCCGTGTGTGCGCGAGCAGGGTGGCGTTGGCGAGCGCGGTCTTGGTGGAATCGAAGGCGGCAGACGCGTCTGCCGTCCATTCGACCGCCATCTTGCCGCTCCTGCCCCGGAGGGCTTCATACAGGGGCCTCATGAGGGACACCGCTTTGAGGATGAAGCGGTTATAGAAATTCACCATCCCGAGGAACTCCTGGAGGCCTTTGATGGTGGTGGGGTGGGGAAATTGTTAGACGGCCTGCACCTTGGTGGGCAGGGGAATGGCCCCAGCATGGGTGATGTGGTGGCCGAGGAAGTCGATCTTATCCAGGCCGAACTGGCATTTGGTTGGGCTGAGGATGAGCCCGTGGTCGCTGAGGCGCCCGAACAGGATGCGAAGGTGTTCGAGGTGTTCCTGCTTGGAGGAACTGGCTACCAGGATGTCGTCCAGGTAGACGAACAGGAACTTCAGGTCCCGAAGGACCGAGTCCATGAGCCGTTGGAATGCCTGGGCCGCGTTTTTGAGGCCGAAGGGCATCCGCAGGAACTCGAACAGGCCGAAGGGGGTGATTACGGACGTCTTGGGGATGTCCGCGGGGTGGACGGGGACTTGGTGGTAGCCGCGCACCAGGTCGACCTTGGAAAAGACTGAGCGGCCGGCCAGTCTAGCTGAGAAGTCCTGAATGTGCGGCACGGGGTACCGATCAGGGGTGGTGGCGTCATTGAGGCGGCGGTAATCCCCGCAGGGGCGCCAACCTCCGCCTGGTTTGGGGGCGATGTGGAGTGGGGAGGCCCAGGGACTGTTGGAGCGGCGGATGATGCCGAGCTGTTCCATGGTGGCAAACTCGGTCCGCGCGATCTCCAGTTTGGCCGGGTCCAGCCTGCGGGCGTGGGCGTACACTGGGGGGCCTGTGGTGGGGATGAAGTGTTCCACCCCGTGTTTGGCGGCCTCCGTGGAGAAGGTCGGATTGGTAAGGGCCGGGGATTCGGCCAGGAGTGCCGAGTAGTCATCCGTGGCCCGGGCGTGGCACTGTGACGCCTTGACGGGGGGCCATGGCGCCCAGGATGGGGGACATGGTGTTCATGTCCACGAGGCGGTGACGAGGGATGTCTACCAGTAGGCCGTGGGCGCACAGGAAATCTGCGCCGATGAGGGGGGAGAGCACCTTGGCAGTGATGAACTCCCATCGGTAGCGGTGACCAGCGAGGTCGAGGGTGACTGTCCGGGTGCCATACGTCCGGATTTCCGAGCCGTTAGCAGCAGCCAGCGCCGGTCCTCGTTCGCCCTTTTGGATGTCGAGGGAGGAGGCCGGGATGATGCTGTGCTGAGCCCCAGTGTCGCACAGGAACCGGCGGCCGGTTTTGTCATCCGTGACGAACAGCAGGGAGCCCGCGTGGCCCATGGCCATCGCGGGGGCTGGAACGGGGGCGGACTTGAAAGAGCAGGGAGGTGTGCACCGTTGTGCCCTGGCACCGAACCGTGCGTGGTAGTAACAGTGGCCCGGGTTAGTGGGGCGTGAAGGCCCCGTGGGCCTGGTGACAGGCCCTTGTGGCCGTGTGCTGGATGGTGAGGGGCGCACCCAGGCATTGGCTGCCAGGTACAGAGTGACGTCGCGGCTGGAGTGAGCGGACAGCAGCTTGTCGGCCTCATCGGCCAGGGCTTCCAGGTTCGTGAGGCCGGACGCCACGATCGCTGGGCGGATGCTGAGAGGGAGCTGGCGGATGAACAGCGTGCGGAAGAGGGATCCGGGTGGGCTCTCGTCGGTGAGGGAGAGCATGTGGGAGAGGAGGTCTGACGGTGAGGCATCACCGAGGCCTGGAAGGTCGAGGAGGTGGCAGTTTCGCTGATATGCCGAGGCCGTAAATTTTTTAAGGAGCGCTGTCCTGAGATGTGCGTACTTGCCTTCCTCTGGTGGGTTCTGCAGCGTTGTCCAAACCTTGGAAACTGCGGCGCGACTGAGTGATGTGACGAGATAGTCGTACTTCGTCCCATCTGTGGTGATATTTCACAGCCGGAAGCGAGATTCAGCTTGGAGAAACCAGGCTTCGGGCTGGTTTTCCCAAAACTCCGGCAGTTTCATGGAAACTGCGTTCGTGTCCGCCATTGCAGTGCTCGGAATACGTTCTGAGCGGCGGGGTCACCAATGTTGAGGCTGCCGCGAAACACGAATGGAGGCTGAATCTATATGTGGAAAACAAGAAAACTTTAATTCACTGCATGGCACACAAAATGGCTGAGAAAGCTGCTCCCAGAATTCTCTGGCAAAACTCCCAGAATTCTCTGGGTAAAACCTGAGGCCCCGCCCCCTTCTGCCTTAAAGGTAATGTGCCTTAAAGGGGAAGGTGCTGGAAATTTGTCCACAGACGGAAGAGTGGATTATGCCCGTTTTAGGTGGCGATCCGCCACATGCACGTCATTGTTGTTGAAAGCAGGGTGATGTGGAGGAGCAGAGCGTTTTGGGGCTTCAGGTGCACAAGACATTAAAAGCAGCTCCTCCAGTCAATCAGACTATAAATGGTTAATGGAATACAGGGTTTTATGGCAAGAGGTCTGGAATATAAAAGTCCAGATGTAATGTTGAATCGACATAAGAACACAGTGAGAGGACTGTGTGCAGTTGTGGGTTCCACATTGTAGGAAGGAAGTTGAGGCTATAGCGAGGGCA
>JASTWF010000965.1:0-142500 GCA_030390025.1 Squalus acanthias
GGGAGAAGGAGTGAGCACTGGGAATGCTGGAGAGAAGGAGTGAGCACAGCAATGTTGGGGAGAAGGAGTGAGCACTGGGAATCTTGGGGAGGAGGAGTGAGCACTGGGAATGTTGGGGGGAAGGAGTGAGCAATGGAAATGTTGGGGAAGTAGGAATGTGCACTGGGAATGTTGGGGAGAAGGAGTGAGCACAGGGAATATTGGGGAGAAGGAGTGAGCACAGGGAATGTTGTGGAGAAGGACTGAGCACAGGGAATGTTGGAGAGAAGGAGTGACAACTGGGAATGTTGGGGAGAGAAGAATTGAGCATTGGGAATGTTGGAGAGAAGGAGTGTGCACAGGGAATGTTGGGGAGAAGGAGTAAATACAGGGAATGTGGGGGAGAAGGAGTGAGCACTGGGAATGTTCGAGAGAAGGAGTGAGCACTGGGAATGTTGGGGAGAAGGAGTGAGCACTGGGAATGTTGGAGAGAGGGAGTGAGCACAGGGAATGTTGGGGGGAAGGAGTGAGCAATGGAAATTTTGGGGGAAGAAGGAATGTGCACTGGGAATGTTGGGTAGAAGCAGTGGGCACTGGGAATGTTGGTGAGAAGGAGTGTGCACAGAAATGTTGGGGAGAAGGAGTGAGCACTGGGAATGTTGGGGAGAGAAGGAATGAGCACTGGGAATGTTGGGGAGAAGGAGTGAGCACTGGGAATGTTGGGGAGAATGAGTGAGCACTGGGAATGTTGGAGAGAGAAGGAGTGAGCACAGGGAATGTTGGGGAGAAAAAGTGAGCACAGGGAATATTGGGGATAAGGAGTGAGCACTGGGAATATTGCGGAGAAGGAGTGAGCACTGGGAATGTTGGGGAGAAGGAGTGAGCACAGGGAATGTTGGGGAGAAGGAGTGATCACTGGGAATGTTGGGGAGAAGGAGTGAGCACTGGGAATGTTGGAGAGAAGGAGTGAGCACAGGGAATGTTGGAGAGAGAAGGAGTGAGCACAGGGAATGCCGGGGCGATGGGGTGAGCACTGGGAATATTGGGGAGAAGGAGTGAGCACTGGAAATCTTGGGGAGAGAAGGAGAGAGCACAAGGAATGTTGGGGAGAAGGACTGAGCACATGGAATATTGGGGAGAAGGAGTGAGCACAGTGAATATTGGGGAGAAGGAGTGAGCACTGGGAATGTTGGGGATAAGGAGTGAGCACAGGGAATGTTGGGGAGATGGAGTGAGCACTGGGAATGTTGGGGAGAATTAGTGAGCACTGGGAATGTTGGGGAGAGAAGGAGTGAGCACTGGGAATGTTGGGGAGAAGGAGTGAGCACTGGGAATGTTGGGAATAGAACGAATGGGCACTGGGAATGTTGGGGAGAAGGAGTGAGCACTGGGAATGTTGGAGAGAGGGAGTGAGCACAGGGAATTTTGGGGAGAATGAGTGAGCAATGGAAATGTTGGGGGAAGAATAAATGTGCACTGGGAATGTTGGGGAGAAGAAGTGAGAACAGGGAATGTTGGGGAGTAGGAGTGAGCACAGGGAATGATGGGGAGAAGTAATGAGCACTGGGAATGTTGGGAAGAAGGAGTGAGCACTGGGAATGTTGGGGAGAAGCAGTGGGCACTGGGAATGTTGGGGAGAAGGAGTGTGCATAGAAATGTTGGGGAGAAGGAGTGATCACTGGGAATGTTTGGGAGAAGGAGTGAGCTCAGGGAATGTTGTGGAGAAGGAGTGAGCACTGGGAATGTTGGGGAGAGAAGAATTGAGCCTTGGGAATGTTGGAGAGAAGGAGTGAGCACAGGGAATGTTGGGGAGAAGGAGTGAGCACTGGGAATGTTGGGAATAGAAGGAATGTGCACTGGGAATGTTGGGGAGAAGGAGTGAGCACTGGGAATGTTGGAGATAGGGAGTGAGCACAGGGAATGTTGGGGGGAAGGAGTGAGCAATGGAAATGTTGGGGAAGAAGGAATGTGCACTGGGAATGTTGGGGAGAAGGAGTGAGCACAGGGAATGTTGAGGAGAAGGAGTGAGCACAGGATATGTTGGGGAGAAGTAGTGAGCAGTGGGAATGTTGGGGAGAAGGAGTGAGCACAGGGAATGTTGGGGAGAGAAGGAGTGTGCACAGAAATGTTGGGGAAAAGGATTGAGCACTGGGAATGTTGGGAATAGAAGGCATGCGCACTGGGAATGTTTGAGAGAAGGAGTGAGCACAGAAATGTCGTGGAGAAGGAGTGAGCACTGGGAATGTGGGGAGAAGGAGTGAGCACTGGGAATGTTGGAGAGAAGGAGTGAGCACAGAAAAGTTGGGGAGTAGGAGTGAGCACTGGGAATGTTGGGGCTAAGGAGTGAGCACTGGGAATGTTGGAGAGAAGGAGTGAGCACAGAAATGTTGGGGAGAAGGAGTGAGCACTGGGAATCTTGGGGAGAAGGAGTGAGCACTGGGAATGTTGGGGAGAATGAGTGAGCACTGGGAATGTTGGAGAGAAGGAGTGAGCACAGAAATGTTGGGGAGAAGGAGTGAGCACTGGGAATGTTGGAGTGATGGAGTGAACAAAGGGAATGTTGGAGAGAAAGAGTGAGCACTGGGAATGTTGGGGAGAAGGAGTGAGCACTGGGAATGTTGGGGAGAAGGAGTGAGCACTGGGAATGTTGGGGAGAGAAGGAATGAGCACTGGGAATGTTGGGGAGAAGGAGTGAGCACTGGGAATGTTGGGGAGAAGCAGTGGGCATTGGGAATGTTGGGGAGAAGGAGTGTGCACAGAAATGTTGGGGAGAAGGAGTGAGCACTGGGAATGTTGGGGAGAGAGGGAATGAGCACTGGGAATGTTGGGGAGAAGGAGTGAGCACTGGGAATGTTGGGGAGAATGAGTGAGCAATGGGAATGTTGGAGAGAGAAGGAGGGAGCACAGGGATTGTTGGGGAGAAGAAGTGAGCACAGGGAATTTTGGGGAGAAGGAGTGAGCACTAGCAATACTGTGGAGAAGGATTGAGCACTGGGAATGTTGGGAATAGAAGGCATGCGCACTGGGAATGTTTGAGAGAAGGAGTGAGCACAGAAATGTCGGGGAGAAGGAGTGAGCACTGGGAATGTGGGGAGAAGGAGTGAGCACTGGGAATGTTGGAGAGAAGGAGTGAGCACAGAAAAGTTGGGGAGTAGGAGTGAGCACTGGGAATGTTGGGGCTAAGGAGTGAGCACTGGGAATATTGGAGAGAAGGAGTGAGCACAGAAATTTTGGGGAGAAGGAGTGAGCACTGGGAATCTTGGGGAGAAGGAGTGAGCACTGGGAATGTTGGGGAGAATGAGTGAGCACTTGGAATGTTGGAGAGAAGGAGTGAGCAAAGAAATGTTGGGGAGAAGGAGTGAGCACTGGGAATGTTGGAGTGATGGAGTGAACAAAGGGAATGTTGGAGTGAAAGAGTGAGCACTGGGAATGTTGGGGAGAAGGAGTGAGCACTGGGAATGTTGGGGAGAAGGAGTGAGCACTGGGAATGTTGGGGAGAGAAGGAATGAGCACTGGGAATGTTGGGGAGAAGGAGTGAGCACTGGGAATGTTGGGGAGAAGCAATGGGCATTGGGAATGTTGGGGAGAAGGAGTGTGCACAGAAATGTTGGGGAGAAGGAGTGAGCACTGGGAATGTTGGGGAGAGAGGGAATGAGAACTGGGAATGTTGGGGAGAAGGAGTGAGCACTGGGAATGTTGGGGAGAATGAGTGAGCACTGGGAATGTTGGAGAGAGAAGGAGGGAGCACAGGGATTGTTGGGGAGAAGAAGTGAGCACAGGGAATTTTGGGGAGAAGGAGTGAGCACTAGCAATATTGCGGAGAAGGATTGAGCACTGGGAATGTTGGGGAGAATGAGTGTGCACTGGGAATGTTGTGGAGAAGGAGTGAGCACAGGAAATGTTGGGGAGAAGGAGTGAGCACTGGGAATGTTGGGGAGATGGAGTGAGCACTGGGAATGTTGGGGAGAAGGAGTGAGCACTGGGAATGTTGGAGAGAAGCAGTGAGCACAGGGAATGTTGGAGAGAGAAGGAGTGAGCACAGGGAATGCTGGGGCGATGGGGTGTTCACTGGGAATATTGGGGAGAAGGAGTGAGCACTGGGAATGTTGGGGAGAGAAGGAGTGAGCACAGGGAATGTTGGGGAGAAATAGAGAGCACAAGGAATGTTGGGGAGAAGGACTGAGCACAGGGAATATTGGGGAGAAGGAGTGACCACTGGGAATGTTGGGGAGAAGGAGTGAGCACTGGGAATGTTGGGAATAGAAGGAATGTGCACTGGGAATGTTGGGGAGAAGGAGTGAGCACTGGGAATGTTGGAGAGAGGGAGTGAGCACAGGGAATGTTGGGGAGAATGAGTGAGCAATGGAAATGTTGGGGGAAGAATGAATGTGCACTGGGAATGTTGGGGAGAAGGAGTGAGCAGAGGGAATGTTGGGGAGAAGGAGTGAGCACATGGAATGTTGGGGAGAGAAGGAATGTGCACTGGGAATGTTGGAGAGAAGGAGTGTGCACTGGGAATGTTGGGGAGAAGGAGTGTGCACAGAAATGTTGGGGAGAAGGAGTGAGCACTGGGAATGTTGGGAATAGAAGGCATGCGCACTGGGAATGTTGGAGAGAAGGAGTGAGCACAGAAATGTCAAGGAGAAGGATTGATCACTGGGAATGTTGGAGTGAAGGAGTGAGCACAGGGAAAGTTGTGGAGAAGGACTGAGCACAAGGAATGTTGGAGAGAAGGAGTGAGAACTGGGAATGTTGGGGAGAGAAGAATTGAGCATTGGGAATGTTGGAGAGAAGGAGTGAGCACAGGGAATGTGGGGGAGAAGGAGTGAGCACTCGGAGTATTCGAGAGAAGGAGTGAGCACAGGGAATGTTGGGGAGAAGGAGTGAGCACAGGATATGTTGGGGTGAAGGAGTGAGCACTGGGAATGTTGGGGAGAAGGATTGAGCACAGGGAATGTTGGGGAGAGAAGGAATGTGCACTGGGAATGTTGGGGAGAAGCAGTGGGCACTGGGAATGTTGGGGAGAAGGAGTGTGCACAGAAATGTTGGGGAGTAGGAGTGAGCACTGGGAATGTTGGGGCTAAGGAGTGAGCACTGGGAATATTGGAGAGAAGGAGTGAGCACAGAAATTTTGGGGAGAAGGAGTGAGCACTGGGAATCTTGGGGAGAAGGAGTGAGCACTGGGAATGTTGGGGAGAATGAGTGAGCACTTGGAATGTTGGAGAGAAGGAGTGAGCAAAGAAATGTTGGGGAGAAGGAGTGAGCACTGGGAATGTTGGAGTGATGGAGTGAACAAAGGGAATGTTGGAGTGAAAGAGTGAGCACTGGGAATGTTGGGGAGAAGGAGTGAGCACTGGGAATGTTGGGGAGAAGGAGTGAGCACTGGGAATGTTGGGGAGAGAAGGAATGAGCACTGGGAATGTTGGGGAGAAGGAGTGAGCACTGGGAATGTTGGGGAGAAGCAGTGGGCATTGGGAATGTTGGGGAGAAGGAGTGTGCACAGAAATGTTGGGGAGAAGGAGTGAGCACTGGGAATGTTGGGGAGAGAGGGAATGAGAACTGGGAATGTTGGGGAGAAGGAGTGAGCACTGGGAATGTTGGGGAGAATGAGTGAGCACTGGGAATGTTGGAGAGAGAAGGAGGGAGCACAGGGATTGTTGGGGAGAAGAAGTGAGCACAGGGAATTTTGGGGAGAAGGAGTGAGCACTAGCAATATTGCGGAGAAGGATTGAGCACTGGGAATGTTGGGGAGAATGAGTGTGCACTGGGAATGTTGTGGAGAAGGAGTGAGCACAGGAAATGTTGGGGAGAAGGAGTGAGCACTGGGAATGTTGGGGAGATGGAGTGAGCACTGGGAATGTTGGGGAGAAGGAGTGAGCACTGGGAATGTTGGAGAGAATCAGTGAGCACAGGGAATGTTGGAGAGAGAAGGAGTGAGCACAGGGAATGCTGGGGCGATGGGGTGTTCACTGGGAATATTGGGGAGAAGGAGTGAGCACTGGGAATGTTGGGGAGAGAAGGAGTGAGCACAGGGAATGTTGGGGAGAAATAGAGAGCACAAGGAATGTTGGGGAGAAGGACTGAGCACAGGGAATATTGGGGAGAAGGAGTGACCACTGGGAATGTTGGGGAGAAGGAGTGAGCACTGGGAATGTTGGGAATAGAAGGAATGTGCACTGGGAATGTTGGGGAGAAGGAGTGAGCACTGGGAATGTTGGAGAGAGGGAGTGAGCACAGGGAATGTTGGGGAGAATGAGTGAGCAATGGAAATGTTGGGGGAAGAATGAATGTGCACTGGGAATGTTGGGGAGAAGGAGTGAGCAGAGGGAATGTTGGGGAGAAGGAGTGAGCTCATGGAATGTTGGGGAGAGAAGGAATGTGCACTGGGAATGTTGGAGAGAAGGAGTGGGCACTGGGAATGTTGGGGAGGAGGAGTGTGCACAGAAATGTTGGGTAGAAGGAGTGAGCACTGGGAATGTTGGGAATAGAAGGCATGCGCACTGGGAATGTTGGAGAGAAGGAGTGAGCACAGAAATGTCAAGGAGAAGGATTGATCACTGGGAATGTTGGAGTGAAGGAGTGAGCACAGGGAAAGTTGTGGAGAAGGACTGAGCACAAGGAATGTTGGAGAGAAGGAGTGAGAACTGGGAATGTTGGGGAGAGAAGAATTGAGCATTGGGAATGTTGGAGAGAAGGAGTGAGCACAGGGAATGTGGGGGAGAAGGAGTGAGCACTCGGAGTATTCGAGAGAAGGAGTGAGCACAGGGAATGTTGGGGAGAAGGAGTGAGCACAGGATATGTTGGGGTGAAGGAGTGAGCACTGGGAATGTTGGGGAGAAGGATTGAGCACAGGGAATGTTGGGGAGAGAAGGAATGTGCACTGGGAATGTTGGGGAGAAGCAGTGGGCACTGGGAATGTTGGGGAGAAGGAGTGTGCACAGAAATGTTGGGGTTGAAGGAGTGAGCACTGGGAATGTTGGGAATAGAAGGCATGTGCACTGGAAATGTTGGAGAGAAGGAGTGAGCACAGAAATGTCGGGGAGAAGGAATGAGCACTGGGAATGTTGAGGAGAAGGAGTGAGCACTGGGAATGTTGGGGAGAAGGACTGAGCACAGGGAATATTGGGGAGAAGGAGTGAGCACAGTGAATATTGGGGAGAAGGAGTGAGCACTGGGAATGTTGGGGATAAGGAGTGAGCACAGGGAATGTTGGGGAGAAGGAGTGAGCACTGGGAATGTTGGGGAGAATTAGTGAGCACTGGGAATGTTGGAGAGAGAAGGAGTGAGCACTGGGAATGTTGGGGAGAAGGAGTGAGCACTGGGAATGTTGGGAATAGAACGAATGGGCACTGGGAATGTTGGGGAGAAGGAGTGAGCACTGGGAATGTTGGGGAGAAGGAGTGAGCACTGGGAATGTTGGAGAGAATCAGTGAGCACAGGGAATGTTGGAGAGAGAAGGAGTGTGCACAGGGAATGCTGGGGCGATGGGGTGTTCACTGGGAATATTGGGGAGAAGGAGTGAGCACTGGGAATGTTGGGGAGAGAAGGAGTGAGCACAGGGAATGTTGGGGAGAAATAGAGAGCACAAGGAATGTTGGGGAGAAGGACTGAGCACAGGGAATATTGGGGAGAAGGAGTGACCACTGGGAATGTTGGGGAGAAGGAGTGAGCACTGGGAATGTTGGGAATAGAAGGAATGTGCACTGGGAATGTTGGGGAGAAGGAGTGAGCACTGGGAATGTTGGAGAGAGGGAGTGAGCACAGGGAATGTTGGGGAGAATGAGTGAGCAATGGAAATGTTGGGGGAAGAATGAATGTGCACTGGGAATGTTGGGGAGAAGGAGTGAGCACAGGGAATGTTGGGGAGAAGGAGTGAGCACAGGGAATGTTGGGGAGAGAAGGAATGTGCACTGGGAATGTTGGGGAGAAGGAGTGGGCACTGGGAATGTTGGGGAGGAGGAGTGTGCACAGAAATGTTGGGTAGAAGGAGTGAGCACTGGGAATGTTGGGAATAGAAGGCATGCGCACTGGGAATGTTGGAGAGAAGGAGTGAGCACAGAAATGTCAAGGAGAAGGAGTGATCACTGGGAATGTTGGAGTGAAGGAGTGAGCACAGGGAAAGTTGTGGAGAAGGACTGAGCACAGGGAATGTTGGAGAGAAGGAGTGAGAACTGGGAATGTTGGGGAGAGAAGAATTGAGCATTGGGAATGTTGGAGAGAAGGAGTGAGCACAGGGAAAGTGGGGGAGAAGGAGTGAGCACTGGGAGTATTCGAGAGAAGGAGTGAGCACAGGGAATGTTGGGGAGAAGAAGTGAGCACAGGATATGTTGGGGTGAAGGAGTGAGCACTGGGAATGTTGGGGAGAAGGAGTGAGCACAGGGAATGTTGGGGAGAGAAGGAATGTGCACTGGGAATGTTGGGGAGAAGCAGTGGGCACTGGGAATGTTGGGGAGAAGGAGTATGCACAGAAATGTTGGGGAGAAGGAGTGAGCACTGGGAATGTTGGGAATAGAAGGCATGTGCACTGGAAATGTTGGAGAGAAGGAGTGAGCACAGAAATGTCGGGGAGAAGGAATGAGCACTGGGAATGTTGAGGAGAAGGAGTGAGCACTGGGAATGTTGGGGAGAAGGACTGAGCACAGGGAATATTGGGGAGAAGGAGTGAGCACAGTGAATATTGGGGAGAAGGAGTGAGCACTGGGAATGTTGGGGATAAGGAGTGAGCACAGGGAATGTTGGGGAGAAGGAGTGAGCACTGGGAATGTTGGGGAGAATTAGTGAGCACTGGGAATGTTGGAGAGAGAAGGAGTGAGCACTGGGAATGTTGGGGAGAAGGAGTGAGCACTGGGAATGTTGGGAATAGAACGAATGGGCACTGGGAATGTTGGGGAGAAGGAGTGAGCACTGGGAATGTTGGAGAGAGGGAGTGAGCACAGGGAATGTTGGGGAGAATGAGTGAGCAATGGAAATGTTGGGGGAAGAATAAATGTGCACTGGGAATGTTGGGGAGAAGAAGTGAGCACAGGGAATGTTGGGGAGTAGGAGTGAGCACAGGGAATGATGGGGAGAAGTAATGAGCACTGGGAATGTTGGAGAGAGAAGGAGTGATCCCAGGGAATGTTGGGGAGAAGGAGTGAGCACTGGGAATGTTGGGGAGAAGGAGTGAGCACTAGCAATATTGCGGAGAAGGAGTGAGCACTGGGAATGTTGGGGAGAATGAGTGTGCACTGGGAATGTTGTGGAGAAGGAGTGAGCACAGGAAATGTTGGGGAGAAGGAGTGAGCACTGGGAATGTTGGGGAGATGGAGTGAGCACTGGGAATGTTGGGGAGAAGGAGTGAGCACTGGGAATGTTGGAGAGAATCAGTGAGCACAGGGAATGTTGGAGAGAGAAGGAGTGAGCACAGGGAATGCTGGGGCGATGGGGTGTTCACTGGGAATATTGGGGAGAAGGAGTGAGCACTGGGAATGTTGGGGAGAGAAGGAGTGAGCACAGGGAATGTTGGGGAGAAATAGAGAGCACAAGGAATGTTGGGGAGAAGGACTGAGCACAGGGAATATTGGGGAGAAGGAGTGACCACTGGGAATGTTGGGGAGAAGGAGTGAGCACTGGGAATGTTGGGAATAGAAGGAATGTGCACTGGGAATGTTGGGGAGAAGGAGTGAGCACTGGGAATGTTGGAGAGAGGGAGTGAGCACAGGGAATGTTGGGGAGAATGAGTGAGCAATGGAAATGTTGGGGGAAGAATGAATGTGCACTGGGAATGTTGGGGAGAAGGAGTGAGCACAGGGAATGTTGGGGAGAAGGAGTGAGCACATGGAATGTTGGGGAGAGAAGGAATGTGCACTGGGAATGTTGGAGAGAAGGAGTGGGCACTGGGAATGTTGGGGAGGAGGAGTGTGCACAGAAATGTTGGGTAGAAGGAGTGAGCACTGGGAATGTTGGGAATAGAAGGCATGCGCACTGGGAATGTTGGAGAGAAGGAGTGAGCACAGAAATGTCAAGGAGAAGGATTGATCACTGGGAATGTTGGAGTGAAGGAGTGAGCACAGGGAAAGTTGTGGAGAAGGACTGAGCACAGGGAATGTTGGAGAGAAGGAGTGAGAACTGGGAATGTTGGGGAGAGAAGAATTGAGCATTGGGAATGTTGGAGAGAAGGAGTGAGCACAGGGAATGTGGGGGAGAAGGAGTGAGCACTGGGAGTATTCGAGAGAAGGAGTGAGCACAGGGAATGTTGGGGAGAAGGAGTGAGCACAGGATATGTTGGGGTGAAGGAGTGAGCACTGGGAATGTTGGGGAGAAGGATTGAGCACAGGGAATGTTGGGGAGAGAAGGAATGTGCACTGGGAATGTTGGGGAGAAGCAGTGGGCACTGGGAATGTTGGGGAGAAGGAGTGTGCACAGAAATGTTGGGGAGAAGGAGTGAGCACTGGGAATGTTGGGAATAGAAGGCATGCGCACTGGAAATGTTGGAGAGAAGGAGTGAGCACAGAAATGTCGGGGAGAAGGAGTGAGCACTGGGAATGTTGAGGAGAAGGAGTGAGCACTGGGAATGTTGGGGAGAAGGACTGAGCACAGGGAATATTGGGGAGAAGGAGTGAGCACAGTGAATATTGGGGAGAAGGAGTGAGCACTGGGAATGTTGGGGATAAGGAGTGAGCACAGGGAATGTTGGGGAGAAGGAGTGAGCACTGGGAATGTTGGGGAGAATTAGTGAGCACTGGGAATGTTGGAGAGAGAAGGAGTGAGCACTGGGAATGTTGGGGAGAAGGAGTGAGCACTGGGAATGTTGGGAATAGAACGAATGGGCACTGGGAATGTTGGGGAGAAGGAGTGAGCACTGGGAATGTTGGGGAGAAGGAGTGAGCACTGGGAATGTTGGAGAGAATCAGTGAGCACAGGGAATGTTGGAGAGAGAAGGAGTGTGCACAGGGAATGCTGGGGCGATGGGGTGTTCACTGGGAATATTGGGGAGAAGGAGTGAGCACTGGGAATGTTGGGGAGAGAAGGAGTGAGCACAGGGAATGTTGGGGAGAAATAGAGAGCACAAGGAATGTTGGGGAGAAGGACTGAGCACAGGGAATATTGGGGAGAAGGAGTGACCACTGGGAATGTTGGGGAGAAGGAGTGAGCACTGGGAATGTTGGGAATAGAAGGAATGTGCACTGGGAATGTTGGGGAGAAGGAGTGAGCACTGGGAATGTTGGAGAGAGGGAGTGAGCACAGGGAATGTTGGGGAGAATGAGTGAGCAATGGAAATGTTGGGGGAAGAATGAATGTGCACTGGGAATGTTGGGGAGAAGGAGTGAGCAGAGGGAATGTTGGGGAGAAGGAGTGAGCACATGGAATGTTGGGGAGAGAAGGAATGTGCACTGGGAATGTTGGAGAGAAGGAGTGGGCACTGGGAATGTTGGGGAGGAGGAGTGTGCACAGAAATGTTGGGTAGAAGGAGTGAGCACTGGGAATGTTGGGAATAGAAGGCATGCGCACTGGGAATGTTGGAGAGAAGGAGTGAGCACAGAAATGTCAAGGAGAAGGAGTGATCACTGGGAATGTTGGAGTGAAGGAGTGAGCACAGGGAAAGTTGTGGAGAAGGACTGAGCACAGGGAATGTTGGAGAGAAGGAGTGAGAACTGGGAATGTTGGGGAGAGAAGAATTGAGCATTGGGAATGTTGGAGAGAAGGAGTGAGCACAGGGAATGTGGGGGAGAAGGAGTGAGCACTGGGAGTATTCGAGAGAAGGAGTGAGCACAGGGAATGTTGGGGAGAAGGAGTGAGCACAGGATATGTTGGGGTGAAGGAGTGAGCACTGGGAATGTTGGGGAGAAGGAGTGAGCACAGGGAATGTTGGGGAGAGAAGGAATGTGCACTGGGAATGTTGGGGAGAAGCAGTGGGCACTGGGAATGTTGGGGAGAAGGAGTGTGCACAGAAATGTTGGGGAGAAGGAGTGAGCACTGGGAATGTTGGGAATAGAAGGCATGTGCACTGGAAATGTTGGAGAGAAGGAGTGAGCACAGAAATGTCGGGAGAAGGAATGAGCACTGGGAATGTTGAGGAGAAGGAGTGAGCACTGGGAATGTTGGGGAGAAGGACTGAGCACAGGGAATATTGGGGAGAAGGAGTGAGCACAGTGAATATTGGGGAGAAGGAGTGAGCACTGGGAATGTTGGGGATAAGGAGTGAGCACAGGGAATGTTGGGGAGAAGGAGTGAGCACTGGGAATGTTGGGGAGAATTAGTGAGCACTGGGAATGTTGGAGAGAGAAGGAGTGAGCACTGGGAATGTTGGGGAGAAGGAGTGACCACTGGGAATGTTGGGGAGAAGGAGTGAGCACTGGGAATGTTGGGAATAGAAGGAATGTGCACTGGGAATGTTGGGGAGAAGGAGTGAGCACTGGGAATGTTGGAGAGAGGGAGTGAGCACAGGGAATGTTGGGGAGAATGAGTGAGCAATGGAAATGTTGGGGGAAGAATGAATGTGCACTGGGAATGTTGGGGAGAAGGAGTGAGCAGAGGGAATGTTGGGGAGAAGGAGTGAGCACATGGAATGTTGGGGAGAGAAGGAATGTGCACTGGGAATGTTGGAGAGAAGGAGTGGGCACTGGGAATGTTGGGGAGGAGGAGTGTGCACAGAAATGTTGGGTAGAAGGAGTGAGCACTGGGAATGTTGGGAATAGAAGGCATGCGCACTGGAATGTTGGAGAGAAGGAGTGAGCACAGAAATGTCAAGGAGAAGGAGTGATCACTGGGAATGTTGGAGAGAAGGAGTGAGCACAGGGAATGTTGTGGAGAAGGACTGAGCACAGGGAATGTTGGAGAGAAGGAGTGAGAACTGGGAATGTTGGGGAGAGAAGAATTGAGCATTGGGAATGTTGGAGAGAAGGAGTGAGCACAGGGAATGTGGGGGAGAAGGAGTGAGCACTGGGAGTATTCGAGAGAAGGAGTGAGCACAGGGAATGTTGGGGAGAAGGAGTGAGCACAGGATATGTTGGGGTGAAGGAGTGAGCACTGGGAATGTTGGGGAGAAGGAGTGAGCACAGGGAATGTTGGGGAGAGAAGGAATGTGCACTGGGAATGTTGGGGAGAAGCAGTGGGCACTGGGAATGTTGGGGAGAAGGAGTGTGCACAGAAATGTTGGGGAGAAGGAGTGAGCACTGGGAATGTTGGGTATAGAAGGCATGTGCACTGGAAATGTTGGAGAGAAGGAGTGAGCACAGAAATGTCGGGGAGAAGGAATGAGCACTGGGAATGTTGAGGAGAAGGAGTGAGCACTGGGAATGTTGGGGAGAAGGACTGAGCACAGGGAATATTGGGGAGAAGGAGTGAGCACAGTGAATATTGGGGAGAAGGAGTGAGCACTGGGAATGTTGGGGATAAGGAGTGAGCACAGGGAATGTTGGGGAGAAGGAGTGAGCACTGGGAATGTTGGGGAGAATTAGTGAGCACTGGGAATGTTGGAGAGAGAAGGAGTGAGCACTGGGAATGTTGGGGAGAAGGAGTGAGCACTGGGAATGTTGGGAATAGAACGAATGGGCACTGGGAATGTTGGGGAGAAGGAGTGAGCACTGGGAATGTTGGAGAGAGGGAGTGAGCACAGGGAATGTTGGGGAGAATGAGTGAGCAATGGAAATGTTGGGGGAAGAATAAATGTGCACTGGGAATGTTGGGGAGAAGAAGTGAGCACAGGGAATGTTGGGGAGTAGGAGTGAGCACAGGGAATGATGGGGAGAAGTAATGAGCACTGGGAATGTTGGAGAGAGAAGGAGTGATCCCAGGGAATGTTGGGGAGAAGGAGTGAGCACTGGGAATGTTGGGGAGAAGGAGTGAGCACAGGGAATGTTGGGGAGAAAAGGTGATCACTTGGAATTTTGGGGTGAAGAAGTGAGCACTGGGAATGTTGGGGAGAAGGAGTGAGCACAGTGAATGTTGGGAGAATGTGTGAGCACTGGGAATGTTCGGGAGAAGGAGTGAGCACAGGGAATGTTGGGGAGAAGGAGTGAGCGCAGGGAATGTTGGGCTTTCTCATTTTGAGCAATTAGGGAAGGCGAAGATAATATTTTGAGAGGCTCAAATTCATATAACAATATCCCACATTAGTGTCTCACATCCCTTTTGCAGCTACCAAGCTGCCTCTCGTGTAGGACACTTGTGTCTCTTCGACCTACTGAGCTTCCTGCAGCTCGTGGCCTGTGGGCTCCTGCTGCAGCTTCATCTCCAGCTGGATGCCCTTTTCTATTGTGACATTAGAGGGAATGAAACAAGCCATGATGATCTTGGATACTTTGTCAGGCTTATACTGCAGGACACCCCTTGAACTGTCTGCTCCAGGCATCAGATGTGCTCAATCAGAATAGCAGTCAATGGCCTTATGAACACTACAGGCTTTATTGTATCTGTGCTTGGTACCTGCTTGTTGCAGAGGAATCACGAGACAGGGCAGCAGTGAGTATCCTTGCTCCCTCAGGATCCATCACTTCATAGCCTGTGGACCAGCACAGAGCGGTGCAATTGAGAACTCACATCGCAGTACCAGCCGTGGCTCACTGGTTGCACTCTTGCCTCTGAGTCAGAAGGTGGTGGGTTCTGCCTGAAGGGATAATTACAAGTCCTAGCCCTTCTCAGGCTACCCCACAACAGGCGTATTCCCCAGACGTTCTCCTTCAACTAAAGTTAGAGATAGCCGAATCCTATAAGATGCTTAATTGGATCTAAAGGTCCAGACTATCTCTCCCTAAAGGAAAGAAACAACTTGAAGATATTACTGTCCTCCAGATAGCATTTTTAATAAGTTTAACCAGACTGCAACCTTCCGGATATTATAAGGGTCCGGAAACCCCCCCCCCTGAATTCTGCAACTCCTCACAAAAGATTGTACAGAGATTGAGTTCGCGAGGTTGAAACAGAAATACTCTGTGAGACAATTCTAAAAATATATAGATTTATTAAAGAACCGACATGTAGTTAACAGTTGGTGAGTCAATCGCAACATTCACAGTTCAAAATACAAATAGCTTTCATTTCTTATCAGAGATCCTTATCCTCAAATCTTAACTTCATTACATTTCCACACTTCGTACTTATTCTTAATCCAGAATATCCACCAAAATCAAATACCTTGATTACCCGAGACTCAAAGAGTTGTAGGCCTACAGAGTGGTTCTGAAGTCAAGAATCACTCTGCCCCTTCCAGCGACTTCTGACTTCCTATCTGAAAGTTCCATATCTTATACTCCTTTTGCAGTGGCATATTCTTTGAAGTTTTCTGCTGATGTAAGCTAATTATCTTTAGTCATTCTTTCTGTTGACTTCTTTCTACTCTTACTGTCAGTTCAGCTGTTAACTTGCAGAATTCTGTCTCTACCTCTAGGTGTTCAAATTTTGTCATAAAAACAATTTGACAGTAGTTTTTTATTTGATGCTATTCTTATGAAGGTCTTCTAATGAATTCTTAAACCATCTCAGCTGCTTGTAACCCAGACATCGCGTCTTCCAACTGTTCCAAGTTCAACACACAAACAATGTGATTGCTTGGTGCATCTATTGATGCAATATTTACAAAGTCTTCTGTTTGTACCTTTTACAATATGTAAATCAAAAACACTTCAACTAGGGTGTTCTATGCATTTCTTAGCTACTTCAATTGGTTGTATTACAAACTTATGTTTCCTGTCTTTCATTTGATTTTACTTTTACAAAGGCACATGTTTCTTTAATGTTTTGTGTTTCTGTTTGAAGTGTTAGTTTTCAACACTTTAGACTGGATATAGCTATTGTGTTGGTTCCAAGCTCAGACTTCTTGGAACCTCCAACCCTCTGTTTCAATGAGGCCATTGTCTTAGTATTTACAACCAATTTCCATTTCAAAAGCTTATATGGTGTTTAAAGGCTTTGTGACTCATCTTATCTCAGAAGCCTGTATTCACAGCTTGTGTCGTTGAGGCTTTTAGATTTTTAAACGCAGTTTGTCATATTTTAATAATGTCAGAATTCTGTTCATAGGATGGTGTTTTTTTCTGAAATATGGCTATTCCTTTACACCCCCCTCCTGACCAAAAGATGAGCTCAAAACATCAGGGCAGAGTTTGGTCAATGATACAAATCAGGTTATAATAGCATATTAATTTCACGAGATTCATAATCATGTGTTACATGAAAATTCCTTTTAAGTCATCCTAGGACAATGTTTTGCCTTATTGTAAATTGAACACCATTTAAAAGGATGACAGATACATAGTCATGCAATTAGCAAAACAACATGTACTTAGAATGTCCAATTGGCAGATGTACATTCCGTAGAGGTGAGTTATTCATACGAGTCAAGGAGACGTCATTTGAAACGAGTTGAAACTTGACACGCTGTTCCTTCGATCCGGCGTGTGTACAAATGCTTGTATTCGTAAAGGCCTTGCCGGGAACTCAGTTGATTCCTTCTTCATCTGCGGTGTCTTCCTCCTTCGTTAAAGTAACTCGTTGATCTTTCCTTGTTTCGGTTGTTGCTTTTCGCAAATCCAAATCCTGATGCGTTGCCAAGCAACGTGTAGAAGAGCCGACGACACCTTCTGACTTCCCATCGTCAGTAATTCAATCGCATCCATTTCCTGTGTCGTGCTCCAAGCTGGGTCTTAAAAGACAGTGTACGACTGCACCTTGTATTGTTCCTTCATTTCGGTATCCCGCAGGACATCTCTTGATATTGTCTATGGAGACAGTTTTAAGAATATGCTTGCCATTCGGCTGGTTAACATGTATTTGAACTGTTCTTTCGTTAATAAGAGAATGTATTTGAACAGGTTTTTTTCCACTTCGGTCTTAAACCAGGTTTTTGCTCGAACTTCTTTTCCTGTACCCATTCTCCTACTATGGGTTGCCATGCTTTGTTTGTCAATTTTTTCTGCCTATTTGCCTCCCTTATCCTCTGATCAATTCGATGATTCTCCTCTGTTACTTATTTTTTTAAATCTAACTGTCGCTGTCGGGTCAAGGACTCAAAGTGTGTAGATGCAATAAAAGAACTATGGGTAAGCGGTGTATGCATTTCAACCCCATACATCAGATAATATGGAGTTTTAGGGGACACTGTCCCTGATGCAGATGTGGGCACATCATTGAGTGATAGCTGCACCTCCGGAATGATGGTGGTCCACTTATTCCCCCTGATTCTCAACATTTTGACCAATAGCTTTTTTACTTCCTGGTTTTTACGTTCCACCAGGCCAGCTGATTGCGGATGACGTGGCGTGCTGTGCTCTAACCCAATCCCCCTTTGTTCACAGTAGGCTTTGAAGACCTTGGATACAAAGGCTCTGCCTTGATCGGAGTGTAAGATTTTGGATGCACCAGCTACAGTAATTATATCAGAAATAGTCCTGGCAAGTGCGTTTTCCGAAACAGTTTTTGTGGGGACCAGCCAGCAGAAGGAAGTGCATCCATCCACACAAACGAGAACATGTCTATATCCCAAAGATGGGGGAAGCGGTCCAATAAAGTCAATAAAGAATTTTCCCATTGGCTCATCAGCTTTCACAGGAGCCAATGGTGATGGCTTAATTAGTGATGACTTATTGGTCAAATAGCATGGCTCACAATTTGCCATGTATGTTTTATAGGCCTTAAGCATGCCTGGCCACCAATATAAGGGGGTCAATTTGCAGAATGTTGTTCTGGCACCACAATGTGCTTGAATTATGCCCTTGTGAGCTTCTTTTACAAGCTGTTCTCGTTTGTGGCTCGGAGGTACTTCTCAGTTTCCCTTGGGCAACTTAACTAGTACAATACCCATAGGGGTTTCTGAGTAAGAGTACTTTGGCGGATATCCTGGTGGATTCTCTTGTGTTGGGTCTAATAGCTGAATCAGTTCCTCATCCTGATTAGCTGCCCGTTCTGCCCTAGTGATTACACTAACATTGGCAGGCCCCTCTCAAGGGGGTGTCATGCAGACCGAATCTTTCGCTTGTTTGTCAGCAAGGCTGTTTCCTTTTGAGTGTACTGTCCCAGTGGTATGCCCGTTTACATGAATCACCTGACAATTCTGTTTTTCCGTTCTCGAACGGAGAATTCCTTCCCACAATGACTTATGTTTTATGGGTTTACCATTATGATTGGTAAAATTTGTTTGTTCCCAGAAAACTAGATCTTGGTTATATCCTCTTTTACAGTAGTCACTATCCATTCAGATTAGTGTGGGTTTAATAAAGTCTGCTTTCTCTAAAGCATACCATAATGCTGCGGCTTCAGCATATTGCGCTGTTTATGGCCAAGGGGTATGGACAGTAATTCTTCTGGATAAAAAGAATAGGAATCTCGAAAAGTCCCTACTAGTATCCCCATCCCAGCTGAGGTTTGTTGGGATGTCTCTTTTTTAATCGTCATTGATGATCCATCACAGTAAATAACTTGATGGTATTCTGTAAGCGGTCTCATAGGTATTTGTCTGATTCCCTCCTCCGTATCATCATCCTCCATGATGGGGAGATGCTCTAAGTCCATTTCCGGGGAGAGGAATTTAAAAATGAGTGTAGGATCATTCAAGAATGATGCCCATTTATCATATCGGATCTGGGTGGCTCTTTTTTCATCAGAGGCCATCCTCAATACTGATCTTAAATCGGGAATCTCAGTATAGATGGTAATGGGGTATTTCCCTTGAAGGGTTCGTGCCTTGATGAGGCATTGGATTACCATAGTCATGACCCTTTCTTTTTTAATGTACCTCCTTTCGACATTGGAAAAGTTACAAGAATGGAACTGAATGGGCACTATGCTCTTTTCATTATAAAAAACTGCAACTGTCACTTTAGGTGATGACCTGAGATGAATATTGAGGGGAACTTGTAAGTCCCTCTGTTCCAGGTCTATGGCTTTTTGTACCTCTCGGCATAATTGTTGCAATTTTGAGTAATCGTCTGGTGAAAATATGAATGGTTCTTTTGCTGCCTCGCCCACTCTAGCATACAGGGGTGCTGAGAGCTCGGCAAAGGTTGGCGTAAAGGATCGAGCAAAATTCAGAAGTCCTAAACTGGCTTGCAGATTTTTCAGAGTTTTAGGATATTGAATGGTGGCTAATTTTTCTTTATACAATTGAATTAATCCTCTACCGTTTCCAGTTATTCGCAGGCCCAGAAAATCTACCTCTTCCCTAACTAGTTGACTCTTTTTTATGTTGATTAAGTACCCAGCAGTTGTAAGTCTGGATAAAACACTATCAATGGCTTTCAAGTGCTCTTGGAGATTGTCATGTGACATATATATATCGTCCACATAAGAATTGACGTTAGGTAGGTCTTTTAAAAGGTCAATGATATGGGCTGAAAAAAGAACGGGACTGTTTTGAAATCCCTGGGGCAATCTGGTCCAGCAATACTGATAGCCATCGGGTCCAGTCATTGCTGTTTTTGGCCAATCAGCTTTTTCGATTGGATGTGACCAGAAGCCGTTTGCTAGATCAATACAAGATTTATATTTTTCCCTCATGATTCCAGAGAGAAGGGCTATGGAATTTTGCTGTTGTGCAGTATGTGGGGCCGTTACCTTATTTAAGGCTGTATAATCGACCACTAATCTCCACCTCCCATCTGGTTTAGCAACACCAAACAATGGTGAATTAGTTCTAGATGCCTTTTTGATTAAGACACTTTGTTCTGTTAGTTCTTTGAGCGTTGTTAGGAGATCTATTTTTCCTTTGTGGTCTTGAATAGGCCACTGATTTTTAGGCTTGTGCCAGCCAGCATCAAGTGGGTGGGGTTTGATGTCTATCTTTCCACATTGATTTGGATGGCGTTGTAGGTCAGGGTAGTATCTATTAATGATTTGCTCGAGAAGGGCTTTGTCTCCCCCCTCTAGGCAAGTTCGATCAAGCTGTGTCCGAACATGTTTTTCCCTGTCATCCTGGTCTGTGGATGCTTCTACAGGTTTGGTTGAAATTTTAAGGTAATGTTTCATGTCTGGTTGTCCTATAATGAGGGAACAGGCCAATTGTGGTACCAGTCCTACATCTCGGGTCACTGTGATTCCATATATAGTAATAGGTATTTTGTAAAAATTAATCATTTTGGTTTCGTCTTGTGTGAATCCCCCTAATGGTTTTTTTACAAATTAGGCTTCCCAAATCTGTCCACTTAGTTTTTATAATTGCAGGATCTATTACAGTGTAATCACCTCCCATATCAAACAGGGCCTTCACTTGTGTGTTTGTGGGCAAGGTTGCCAAGGCATAGGGGAATTCAAGAGGCCCTGGCTGTGTGCCAGGCCTTCAATCCTGGGATTGTTCATCCTCAGGACCCTCAGCTTCATTTGCTGCTTTGTCTTTAATTATTTTAACTGATTTTTGTTCCTCCCTCTTGAGGGTATTATGTTTTCCAGATCCCTTAGGGGGTTTGTCAGACCGTTTATTATAATGGATTCTAAGCTGTCTATAGTTTTCTCGAAGATTCTGGTCATTTATTTCATCATGAGCTTGCCACCTTAACTGGAATCCATGGCCCCCAGGAGCATAGGCTGCTCTGGGTCCTGCTATTCGGCCATGGTTGTCATCACCTTGTTGGGCACTGCTCATTAGGCCTCCCAATTGTGCAGGTGTGCACCTTATCATTAAGGAATTTAGTGGATTTGGAGTATTTGTTTGATTATCCCACAGGATATTCTGTATCCCCTGGTTCTGGGGATCAACATTAATTGTGCCATGAGTTCTAACGGCTCCTTCGGCATCAAAGCCTTCTATTTCAAAAATTATCACTTGGTTTTGTGGAGGTACAGAGATAGGATTATTTCCCCTAATAAAGCAATTGTTTGAATTTCCTAATAAAAAGACTTGGCCAATTCCGACACGGTTTGCCATTTCTTCAAGATCTAACCTCGGTTAGGGTTTAATTGCGTCAGGACCTAACCTCGGTTAGGGTTTAATTTGAACTTTATAAGAAGCTTCTAGACCTCAATGGTATATTGAGGGAGTTCTGATTTAAGTTCTACAAGGCCTGATCAGGGACTTGTCGGGGTAAAAATTCACTTGGTTGCGCCTCCCGTTAGCGCCTTAAGAGGGCGCTAATGGGGTGTTAAGCCGCTAACGCCCGGGCGCAGCGATGTTTGCGCCGCTCGAGAACTTAACTTGAGATTGTGCGGCGGCGCTAAAACTTACCGCTGCGACCACCTGCGCGCGCAGATTGTGACGTCATTCCATGGTGCAACGCCCTTGGGGCGCCCCGGAGCGGAAATTGAGTGGCGCCCCCTGCCTTACCGCCTGGCGCTTCCAACGACCGGAAGACTGGAACGCTATCAATCGGTGTGGGGCTGGGGGAGGCGCTATTTAAAGGGGGCCTCTTCCTGTCTTTTTCTGTGGTCGACATTTATGCACCACTCGTTCTGAGAGAGAGAGAGAGATTCGGAGAGAGAGAGAGAGAGACTTCTACATTGACTCAACGCTTTGTGAGGTAGTTTTGCCTATTCATCCTAACTTTGTTGCTACTTTAGTTGCTGTACCTCATTACTTTTCTGGCAAAGAGAATATGGGGGCTGCAATGATTGGGGGCGTTGTCCTGCTCCAGCTGAATCGGAGGATACCAAGACGCAGACAGAGAGTGGCAATGATGGCCAGACGGAGGAGGGCCATCAGGCGCATGTACAGGAGAGCTTACCCTCCCAGGGTATATCGTGAACAGCTCTCCTACATCCATATGTCCGAGGAGCTGTGTTTGCGAAGGCTGCGATTCAGCAAGGAGGTGGTCACTGAGCTCTGCCACCTGCTGCAGCCAGATCTGCAGCCTCAGCTGAGGTCCAGGACGTCTCTGTCGGTGGCAGTGAAGGTCACAGTGGCTTTGAACTTCTACGCCACTGGCTCATTCCAAGCTGCTGTTGGGGACCTCGCCAATATCTCCCAGTTTGCGGTGCATCGCTGCATCCGGCAGGTCACCAATGCCCTCTTCAGAAGGAGACGAGACTTCATCTCTTTCCCTATGACCCCAGACAAGCAGCGTGACCGCGCTCTGGGCTTTGCGAGGGTAGCGGGCTTCCCCATGGTGCAGGGCGCCATTGACTGCACGCATGTGGCTTTGCGTGCTCCGCGAGAGAATGCAGAGGAATTCAGGAACAGAAAGGGGTTCCATTCCTTGAATGTGCAGTTGGTCTGTGACCACAGACAGGTGATACTCGCTGTCAATGCCCACTATCCGGCAGCTGCCACGATGCTTTCATCCTGCGCCAGACTACTGTGGCAGAAGTTTTCGAGGCACCGCATCAGCCAGTTGGTTGGCTTCTCGGGGACAAGGGGTACGCATTGAGCACCTGGCTGATGACACCGCTCCATACGCCAAACACCCCTGCTGAGCTGCGGTACAATGAAAGCCATCAAGCAACCAGGAACATTATTGAGCGCACAATCGGCGTGCTGAAACAACGGTTCCGCTGTCTGGACCATTCCGGAGGAGCCCTGCAGTACTCGCCTGAGCAAGTTTCGAACTTCGTAGTCGTGTGCTGCATGTTGCACAACATGGCAATCCTCAGGACCCAGCCAATGCCACCAGGCCTTGTAGCACCACCAGAGGAGGAGGAGGAAGAGGAGGAAGAGGACGAGGACGATGATCATCAGCAGCACCAAGGCAGGAGGGCGGCCCACAATGGTCAAACTGCAAGGGCCGTCCGTCAACGACTAATAGCAAGCCGCTTCTAGGGCCCCTGCCATTGCTACAAACACTAATCAACCCAGCACGCAACCCCTAAGCCGGCCAAGGCACCAATAATTCCAACCACCAGCCATGTATATTTTGAATACAGAAACTTATTTATTTTACAAACTCTGTGTGTCAATTCCTCATGACAAACTCATAGAAATAAACACAAAAAAACAGTCAATAACATAACTGGTTCTCACAACCTGGAGATAATGTCCAAAACACTAAACAAAAGTTGGACCATGAACCTCGGCCTTTAATAAAAAAATGACCAGCATTTTGTCACACCTCCTACTTTTTGCCCTTCGAGGGTGATCTCCTTCCCTTGCGCACTTCCCCCCTTCTAACCCTACTGCTCCTCCGTAATGGGACCTCAGTGGCTGCAGCAAGGCTGGTGGAAGGCTGCTGCTCGTCAGACCCTGACACTGCAGATGCCCCTGAAGGACGGCCTCGACCACTTCTGGGCCTGGAGGGCCCGGCTGCAGACTGCACCAACTCTGCATGGGCGGCAGCAGTCTGTCCTACAGGCGGTGGCAAGTGCAGTGGAGAAGTGACAGTGTTGGCAGCAGGAATGCTGTCATCGTGAGAGAGGCCAGCAACTCCCTGCTCGCCCGACACACTGGCACTCCCACGGGGCAGCACTTCAGCATCCGGAGCAATCTGCCGGAGAACAGATTGCTGGCCTGCTGCGGCGCGGTGACAGCCCCGGGGACATGTGCACGAACCATCGAGGTTGGCAGCAGTCTGTGCTCGCGTGGCCTCCATCTGAGTCTGTATGAGAGCAGTCAGAGGTGGGATCACGGCAGCCAGTGACTGAATTGCAGCACTAAGCGTTAGTGTGGCATCCGCCTGTGCTACAGCGAAGTGCTCCACACTCCTTGCCAGTGACTCAATGCATTCGGGCACCCTTCGCACTGCACCCATGAGCTCAGTGTGCATGCCCACCGCCTGGGTGTTCATTTCTGCAATCAGCCGCTCCTCCTCTGCGTCCATTGCAGTAGGAGTGTCTGGCATACTCTCCCTCTGGGGAGAAGGCCCCCGTTCTTCCCTACCCCCCCCATGGTGTTGCTGCAGCCCGCTGGGTCCTGGAGCTTCACCATCATCAGCCCCTTCCCCCCTGCTCCCCTCCGGGGAAGGCGTGTTCCCAGTGTGGGCATGGGCTTCCTCGGGAGAGGGTGGCACTGATGCTCTGGCTTCCTCTTCCTCCTCGGCTGCAGCATCACTCCCAGTGGCAGCTTCAGGGCCCGTCTCCTCAGCTGGTGAATCACCATCTGAAAGCAGGGAGGTACAAGAGTGGCTTTAGCGTGAGGACAGGGTGGCAGTAAGGGAGGAATAAGTGCAGCGAGTTAGCAAGTTGGATTGAAAGTGTCAAAGGCTGGTGTTGTGAGGGACAAGTGGAAGGACAGAGGACAAAAAGGTGATGACCTTACCATTGCTGTCCACAACGGGGTCGGCGTCTCCAGTGGCGACGGGACCGATCACCCGGCTTGCCACAATCCTGTGGACGCGCTCCTCCAGATCGCTGAGGGGTTGCAGCTGAAGCCGCCCTCCACCTGTCCATTGCTGCTGTCTCCTATTATGAGCCGGCTTGGCCTGCAAGAAAAAGGACAGCATCTGAGTAAATATACAGCCATGGTCTTGCCTGATGTGCCTCCCATAGGTGAATAGCCCTTACTGTATGCAGCCATGGTCTTGCCTGATGTGCCTGCCATAGGTGAATAGCCCTTACTGTTGCAGCCATGGTCTTGCCTGAAGTGCCTCCCATAGGTGAATAGCCCTTACTGTATGCAAAGTGTGGAATGTGTGTGTGTGTTTGATGAAAGGGCCATAGGTGTTGGATGAGTGTTGTGCATTGGGGTTTTAAGACCCTCTGGCCATAGAGTGAGGTTGAGATGGAGGGATGGAGAGGTATTGAGAAAAAGCCACTCACCCTGACGACCCGAGTGAGGTCGTTGAACTTTTTGCGGCATTGAGTATGGGTCCTGGGCACCATGCTCCTGGAGGAGACGCTCTGAGCCACCTCCCTCCACACTCTTCTGAACTCGCGTGGCAAAGGCCTCCTGCCACTCTCAGGGAACAGCATACATCGTCTGCGCTCCACTGCGTCAACCAGAGCATCCAAGGCCCGCTCGGTGAAGCGATGAGCGCGTTCTCTCACCCTCTCCATGCTTGGCAGCAAAATGGATTCACAGGTCTCTCCAGGCTGAGATTCAAGGCTGCAATGAGTAGGGTGTGGCTGGGGAGCAAGTGGCCCCCCCCGCTTTAAGAAGTGTCCGGCGCCAGTGTGTCTGTGTTCCCTCGCTAACTGGCAGCAGCTGCGCTGCGCTCGCGCGCTGAGTTAGCGCCTCACTCCTTGGCCTTTGCGCCTTAAGACAGGTGTGCAGCGCCTGCTTTAGCGCTCCACTCACCTCCCGGGGCGGTAAAAGTGAAGTTTCCTGTCAGTGCCGATAATTAGCGCCAGGCGCTAATATTTGCGTCCGGACGATATTTGCGCCCCAAATGGGGCGCGACCTAATTTCTACCCCGTCATCTCTAGAAACTTAAATCTGGGTCTTAGTACCACTGTCAGTAAACACTCCTTCTATACTTAACAATCTACAGGATATATATAGATATAAATATAAGTATAGGTTCGGTATCAACTCTGTAACACACACATTGGGCGCCAACTGAAGGGATAATTACAAGTCCTAGCCCTTCTCGGACTACCCCAGATCAGACGTATTCCCCAGACGTTCCCCTTCAACTAAAGTTAGAGATAGCCGAATCCTATAAGACGCTTAATTGGGTCTAAAGGTCCAGATTATCTCTCCCTAAAGGAAAGAAATGACTTGAAGATATTACCGTCCTCCAGATAGCACTTTTAATAAGTTTAACTAGACTGTAACCTTCCGGCCATTATGAGGGTCCAGAAAACCCCCCCAGAATTCTGCAACTCCTCACAAAAGATTGTACAGAGATTGAGTTTGCGAGGTTGATACAGAAATACTCTGCGAGACAATTCTAAAAATATATAGATTTATTAAAGAACCGACATGTAGTGAGTTGGTGAGTCAATCGCAACATTGACAGTTCAAAATACAAATAGCTTACATTTCTTATCAGAGATCCTTATTCTCAAATCTTAACTTCGTTACATTTCCACACTTCGTACTTATTCTTAATCCAGAATATCCACCAAAATCAAATACCTTGATTACCCGAGACTCAAAGAGTTGTAGGCCTACAGAGTGGTTCTGAAGGCGAGAATTGCTCTGCCCCTTCCAGCGACTTCTGATTTCCTATCTAAAAGTTCCATATCTTATACTCTTTTTGCAGTGGCATATTCTTTGAAGTTTTCTGCTGATGTAAGCTAATTATCTTTAGTCATTCTTTCTGTTGACTTCTTTCTACTCTTACTGTCAGTTCAGCTGTTAACTTGCAGAATTCTGTCTCTACCTTTAGGTGTTCAAATCTTATCATAAAAACAATTTGACAGTAGTTTTTTATTTGATGCTATTCTTACGAAGGTCTTCTACTGAATTCTTAAACCATCTGTCATTAAACAAACTGTCAGGACGGAGAGTGAGGAGACTCAGATCAAACTGCCACAGGACGGAGAGTGAAGAGACTCAGATCAAACTGTCACAGAAGTGTATTGTTTTAATTTAAATTAATTAAAGGGTAAATAATAATAAATTTAATTAATTACATAGAATGGGAGAGCAGGTGATGTGTTATTGCTGCAATATGTGGGAGCTGGAGGACACCATTGATGTTCACGGTGATCACATTTGCAGTAAGTGTTGGCTGCTCGAGGAACTCCGGCTCCGTGTTGATGAGCTGGAGTCCGAGCTTCAAACACTGCGACACATCAGGGAGGGGGAGAGTTACCTGGACTCTGTGTTCCAGGAGGTAGTCACACCAATTAGATTAACTAATTCAGATGTAGCCCATGATCAGGGACAGGAGGGTGTGACTACGAGTGAGGCAGGTACGGGGATCCAGGAGGTAGTGTTGGAGGAGCCGCAGCCCTTGCTCTTGTCCAACAGGTTCGAGGCTCTTACTCCCTGTGAGGACGGGAGCAGGGACTGCAGGGAGGATGAGCAACCTGGCCACAGCACTGTGCTACGGGGAGCCATTCAAGTGGGGGGAGTAAAAAGAAATGTTGTAGTGGTAGGGGATAGTATCATTAAGGGGATAGATAGGGTTCTTTGCAGCCGAGAGCGAGAGTCCCAAAGGCTATGTTGCCTGCCCGGTGCCAGGGTTAAGGACATCTCCTCTGGGCTGGAGAGAAACTTGGAGTGGGAGGGGGAAGATCCAGTTGTCATGGTCCATGTTGGTACCAATGACATAGATAGGACAAGGAATGAAGTTCTGCTGAGGGAGTATGAGCAGCTAGGGGCCAAATTAAAAAACAGAACCTCTAGGGTAGTAATCTCTGGATTACTACCTGAGCCACGAGCAAATTTGGCTAGGGTAAATAAAATCAGAGGGTTAAATGCGTGGCTCAAAGACTTGTGTGGGAGAAATCGGTTTTGCTACCTGGGACACTGGCACCAGTACTGGGACAGGAGAGAGTTCTTCCGTTGGGACGGACTTCACTTGGCCAGTGCTGGGACTAGAATCCTGGCGAATCGAATAACTAGGGCTGTAGAGAGGGCTTTAAACTAATTAGTGGGGGGGAGGTTTCAAGAGAGCAAAAAATAAAAATGTCAGCGGAGAAGGCAATAGAGCAAAGTAGCAATGGGGTAATTAAAAACCAGAGCGTGTCAGGAAGGGACAGAATATATAAAGATAAAGGTAAAGTAGTAAAGGGGGTAAAAGCAGGAATAAATTGTCACAAAACATATTTAAAAGTTCTTTATCTGAATGCACGCAGCATTCGTAACAAAATAGACGAGTTGACGGTACAAATAACTACGTATGGGTATGATCTTGTGGCCATTACAGAAACATGGCTGCAGGGTGACAATGACTGGGAATTAAATATGCCAGGGTATTTAACAATCAGGAAGGACAGACAGGAAGGAAGAGGAGGTGGGGTAGCTATGTTAATAAAGGAAGGAATCACTGTATTACAGAGAAATGATATTGGGTCAAAGGATCAGGATAATGAAACAGTTTGGGTGGAGATAAGGAATAATAAAGGGAAAAAAACACTAGTGGGAGTAGTATATAGGCCTCCTAATAGTTGCAACTCTGCTGGAAGAAGTATTAATCAGGAAATAGTTGGGGCATGTAATAAGGGAACAGCTATAATTATGGGGGATTTTAACTATCATATTAACTGGACAAATCAAATTGGGCAGGGCAGCCTTGAGGAAGAGTTTATTGAGTGTATTAGGGATGGATTTCTTGAGCAGTATGTAACTGATCCTACAAGGGGGCAAGCAACCTTGGACCTGGTCCTGTGTAATGAGTCAGGATTAATTAATAATGTCCTAGTTAAGGATCCCCTTGGAATGAGTGACCATAACATGGTTGAATTCCATATCCAATTAGAGGGTGAGAAGGTTGGTTCTCAGACAAGCGTACTGAGCTTGAATAAAGGAGACTATGATGGTATGAGAGCGGAATTGATTAAAGTGGACTGGGAAAATAGATTAAAGGGTAAGACGGTACATGAGCAGTGGTGTTCATTTAAGGAGTTATTTTACAACTTTCAAAAAATATATATTCCACTGAGGAAAAAAGGGTGTAAAAGAAATGACAGCCATCCGCGGCTAAGTAAAGAAATTAAGGATAGTATCCAACTAAAAACAAGGACATATAAGGTAGCCAAACTTAGTGGGAGGATAGAAGATTGGGAAGTCTTCAAAAGACAGCAAAAAGTAACTAAAGGATTGATTAAGAAAGGGAAGATAGATTATGAAAATAAATTAGCAAAAAATATAAAAACAGATAGCAAGAGTTTCTATAGTTATATAAAAAGAAAAAGGGTGGCTAAGGCAAATGTAGGTCCCTTAGAGGATGAGACCGGGAAATTAATGGTGGGAAACATGGAGATGGCAAAAATGCTGAACAAATATTTTGTTTCAGTCTTTACGGTAGAGGACACTAAGAATATCCCAACACTGGACAAACAGGGGTCTCTAGGGGGGGAGGAGCTAAATACGATTAAAATCACTAAGGAATTGGTACTCAGTAAAATAATGGGACTCAAGGCGGATAAATCCCCTGGACCTGATGGCTTACATCCTAGGGTCTTGAGGGAAGTGGCAGTAGGGATTGTGGATGCTTTGGTAATAATTTTCCAAAATTCCCTGGACTCAGCAAAGGTCCCGGCAGATTGGAAAACTGCTAATGTAACACCCTTATTTAAAAAGGGTAGTAGGCAAAAAGCTGGAAATTATAGACCAGTTAGTCTAACATCTGTGGAGGGTAAAATTTTGGAGTCTATTATTAAGGAAACAGTAACGGAACATTTAGATAAACATAATTTGATAGGACAAAGTCAGCATGGCTTTATGAAGGGGAAGTCATGTCTGACAAATTTGCTTGAGTTCTTTGAGGACATAACGTACAGGGTGGATAAAGGGGAACCAATGGACGTAGTGTATTTAGACTTCCAGAAGGCATTCGACAAGGTGCCACATAAAAGATTATTGCTCAAGATAAAAAATCACTGGATTGGGGGGAATATTCTGGCATGGGTGGAGGATTGGTTATCTAACAGGAAGCAGAGAGTTGGAATAAATGGTTCATTCTCGGACTGGCAACCAGTAGCCAGTGGTGTTCCGCAGGGGTCGGTGCTGGGTCCCCAACTCTTTACAATCTATATTAACGATTTGGAGGAGGGGACCGAGAGTAACATATCAAAGTTTGCAGATGATACAAAGATGGGAGGGAAAGTAGAAAGTGAGGAGGACATAAAAAACCTACAAGGGGATATAGACAAGCTGGGTGAGTGGGCGGAGATTTGGCAGATGCAATACAATATTGGAAAATGTGAGGTTATGCACTTTGGCAGGAAAAATCAGAGCGCAAGTTATTATCTTAATGGCGAGAAACTGGAAAGTACTGCAGTACAAAGGGATCTGGGGGTCCTAGTGCAAGAAAATCAAAAAGTTAGTATGCAGGTGCAGCAGGTGATCAAGAAGGCCAATGGAATGTTGGCTTTTATTGCTAGGGGGATAGATTATAAAAACAGGGAGGTATTGCTGCAGTTATATAAGGTATTGGTGAGACCGCATCTGGAATACTGCATACAGTTTTGGTGTCCATACTTAAGAAAAGACATACTTGCTCTCGAGGCAGTACAAAGAAGGTTCACTCGGTTAATCCCCGGGATGAGGGGGTGGACATACGAGGAGAGGTTGAGTAGATTGGGACTCTACTCATTGGAGTTCAGAAGAATGAGAGGCGATCTTATTGAAACATATAAGATTGTGAAGGGGCTTGATCGGGTGGATGCGGTAAGGATGTTCCCAAGGATGGGTGAAACTAGAACTAGGGGGCATAATCTTAGAATAAGGGGCTGCTCTTTCAAAACTGAGATGAGGAGAAACTTCTTCACTCAGAGGGTAGTAGGTCTGTGGAATTTGCTGCCCCAGGAAGCTGTGGAAGCTACATCATTAAATAAATTTAAAACAGAAATAGACAGTTTCCTAGAAGTAAAGGGAATTAGGGGTTACGGGGACCGGGCAGGAAATTGGACATGAGGCTGAGTTCGGATCGGTCGAGGCCCTATGGGTGGCGGAGCGGGCCCAGGGGCTGAGTGGCCAAGTCCTGCTCCTACTTCTTGTGTTCTTTAGATTTGAGGTGAGGATCAGATCAGCCATGATCTTATTGAATGTCGGAGCAGGCTCGAAGGGCCGATCGGCCTACTCCTGCTCCTATTTCTTATGTTCTTATGTTCTTATCTCAGCTGCTTGTAACCCATACTTCGCGTCTCCCAACCGTTCCAAGTTCAACACATAAACAATGTGATTGCTTGGTGCATCTATTGATGTAATATTTACAAAGTCTTCTGTTTGTACCTTTTACAATATGTAAATCAAAAACACTTTAACTAGGGTGTTCTATGCATTTCTTAGCTACTTCAATTGGTTGTATTACAAACTTATGTTTCCTGTCTTTCATTTGATGTTACTTTTACAAAGGCACATGTTTCTTTAATGTTTTGTGTTTCTGTTCGAAGTGTTAGTTTTTAACACTTTAAACTGGGTATAGCTATTGTGTTGGTTCCAAACTGCAGACTTCTTGGAACCTCCAACCCTCTGTTTCAATGAGGCCATTGTCTTAGTATTTACAATCAATTTCCATTTCAAAAGCCTGTATGGTGTTTACAGCTTTGTGACTCATCTTATCTCAGAAGCCTGTATTCACAGCTTGTGTCATTGAGGCTTTTAGATTTTTAAACCCAGTTTGTCATATTTTAATAATGTCAGAATTCTGTTCATACGATGGTGTATTTTTCTGAAATATGGCTATTCCTTTACATGCCCACCCCACGGCTGACCAAAGAGGAGAGTGGACTCCAACCACACCACAGCACCCCAGCAATCAGTGCAACACAGTGGAAGCCCTACTTGTGCAGGTTATTTCAACAAAAAATAATAATTTGACCCCTACTTGCCCATTTCAGGCGCGACTAATTGCATTCCCAGTGGAGCAGGAGAAATCCACAGGCAACGCGATCCTGGTGGATACCCAGTGCAGTTTAGTGAGGACATAGAAGTTCGGAGAATAGTGAGCAGGACAGTCAAAGACTTCAGGAGGGAATTGGCAGATGGGCGGCGGATATAATTTCACGTAGAGAAATGTGAGGTGGGATATTTTGGGAAGATAAACAATGAATTGGGAATATCCACTCAAAAGTCACTGAAGGATGTGGCTGAACTGAGAGAGCGAGACAGCGTTCAAATATATGGTTCACTGAAAGAGTGAACGCAGGGAGATAAAGCCAATTGCATTTTGGGTTTTATAAATAGGGACACAGAGTACAAGAATAAAGAGACAACGATACATTTGTAAAAGGCAATGGTTAGAGTACTGTGTGCAGTTTGAGTATTCCATTTTAGAAAGGACATTAAAACCATCGAGGGCGTCCAGTGTGGATTCACTAGGATTATGCCAGGGATGGGAAACTATGGTTATGAGGAGAGACAGACGGACCAATCACACTCACATAGAATAACCCAACATCACACGGACCAATTACACTCACACTCATCTACTTCAAGTATCTTTGAGCTGTTTCTGTTCTCATATTTTGCTGTCTCTCGAACTGTCCAATTTATCCTGCAGTGCTGACAGTCTTTAGTTGCCTTTCAGGGATGAGATGAATCATGCATCTTTCATTGTAACCTTCAACACAGAAGAAATTCACAATGTGCACATGAAGAACAACAATAAAGCAAAGGAATAGAAATGCAGAGTGCTTCAGGAATACTAAACCATGTTAACCCCAGACATGCCAGTGTGATGTGAGGAGACTCTTTGGGGGAAAAATTTGGTATCTCCCATTTTGGGGCGCTAATATCGGCCGGGCGCAAAATTTAGCGCCCGGCACTAATTATCACCTCCGACTGCAAAATTCGCCTCTATCGCCCCTGGAGGTGATTTGAGCGCTAAATCAGGCGCTACACACCTCTCTTAAGGCGCTAACATCAGGGAGCGAGGCACTACCTCAGAACGCTACCGAAGCTCAGGCGATGCCAGTTACCATGGAAGCCAGACAGACTGGAGCCGTCCAGTTCTTAAAGGGGAGGGGCCATCTTCCTGGCCAGCCACTCCCTGCTCATTGCAGCCTTGAATCTCGGCCTGGAGAGACCTCTAAAGCAATTGTGTTGGAAGCACTAATGGATAGGCCCAGGGAAAGAGCTCGGCGCTTAGGAACCTCAAAAGTGGTGCTGAGGGTCAAAGCTCCTTAGGACAGCGTTAAAACCAAAAATTTCACCGACAAGAAAAGGCAGGAAGCGCCCGCCTTTAAATAACGCTCCCCCAGCCCTTTCCTGACTTGAAAACGTTCCCCTCTACCTGTCATTCCTAGCGGCAGGCACTAAGGCAGGGGGCGCGACTCAATATCTGGTCTGGGGCGCTACCGGGGCGTTGCACGCTTGACTGACGTCACGATCTGCGGGTGCAGGAGATCATGGCGGTAGTGTTTTGCGCCGTCGCAAAACGACTGGTCAATTTTGCGAGTGGCGCTAAAATCGCTGTGCTTGTGCGCTAAGTTCCTAGCGCCCCGTTAGCACCCCCCAGAGGCACTAACGGGAGGTGCTAACCAACCAAATTTCTCCCCCATGCGTGGTGCCCAAGCCAAATCGGATGCACTGCAGTGACTTGTAGGGTTATACTGGAGCCATGGAGATAAGTTTGGGGATAAGTGAATGGTACTTATACAAAGTATAAACAACTATTTAAATTATAAAATATGTACTTTAATGTAATATGTGGTGTAAGCCGTTGCGTACAGTACGTTAACTAATGTATAGTACATTTCCTAGATATAGTACAGTGTTGTCCAATATATTAGCACTAGTCACATGTGGTTAATTGGGAATCCAGATGTGGCTAATTGCATTTCTGATTGGTGAATAAACAATGAGTAATAGACACCATTGTTGGTCATGTGATTTCAATACTCATATTCTGCATGTGAACTTTAACCTTTTTGTGCATTTGTTGGTAAAATCGTAAGAGGCAAAGCAGAGTGTGCGAGTGTGCATTCATTGTTGTAAGTGCTTTACTTACTTGGTTACAGAAAGAGAGAGAGAAGGTGGAAGAGAATAAGCAGCGGTGAGAGAGATAGCATGAGTGAAGGAAAGAGAGCAGCATGAGTAAGACAGAATGCGAGTGAGAGACAGCAAGAATGGAAGACAGCATGAATAAGAGAGAGAATGAGAGAGAAAAAGAACATGAGCGAGAAAATTTAGTTTGAAAAACTGTGAATAAAATTTGACTTTTCTTTGAGTCTCTGTGTGTCCAAGCAGAGAAGAAATTGTTGAACGATTAACATGCCATAGTCCCCATTAACAGGATTTAACCTCGATTAACAGGACATAGCCCCCGTTTAACAGGCTGTAGACCCACTTTAGCAAGCCACAGAGCCCCTTCAACAGGCGGTCGTCCTCTCGGGTTGCCAACCCTCCAGGATTGCCCTGGAGCCTCCAGGAGTTAATGCTTGATCTCCTGGACACTGCTGCAATCCTAGGGACACTGACAAAAAGTGGGGGTTTATTCATTATCTTTGAACACTTTCATTTATTAGTTACAAAAATATTGGCGATGGGAAGAAAAAACATTCTTTCTCTTTACATTAATTTCTTTATATTAACCGTGTCTGGGAACTTTTCAATTGTAGCTGATCTCACTGGCTGTTTAATTAGCCCTTTGATATAAAAAGATCTTGTAACTAACCTGTAACAAGACCTTGAGAGTTTATAGGCCTGAGTGGGTGTTTAGACAACACGGTATCTCGTAAGCTATTTGTTTTTCAACTTTGCAGGGGCCCAGGATACGTGTGACATTTTTATGATGGTTCGATGTCTGCAATGTTGAAGGTGGCAGGAAAGGGTTGTATTGACCGGGTCACCTTATTTTCATTTGTTCATGGGATGTGGGCGACGCTGGCAAGGCCGGCATTTATTGCCCATCCCTAATTACATAGAAACATAGAATCTAGGAGCAGGAGTAGGCCATTCAGCCCATCGAGCCTGCTCCACCATTCAATACGATCATGGCTGATCATTCAAATCCAGTACCCTGTCCCTGCTTTAATCCACACAGTACACATATCCCACCCTACCCCCGTAACCCCACGTATTTAATTCCCCCTAACATATCCCATCCTATCCCCATAACCCCACATATTTAATCCCCCCCTAACACTAAGGGTCAGTTTATCATAGCCAAATCAACCTAACCCGCACATTTTTGGACTGTGGGAGGAAACTGGAGCACCCGGAGGAAACCCACGCAGACACGGGGAGAATGTGCAAACTCCACACAGACAGTCACCCGAGGTCAGATTCGAACCCGGGTCCCTGGCGCTGTGAGGCACCAGTGCTAACCACTATGCCACCGTGTTGCCCTTGAGAAGGTGGTGGTGAGCCACCTTCTTGAACCGCTGCAGTCCGTGAGGTGAAGGTGCTCCCACAGTGCTGTCAGGGAGGGAGCTCCAGGATTTTGACCCAGCGACAATGAAGGAATGGCGATATATTTTCAAGTCAGGATGGTACGCGACTTGGAGGAGAACTTGCAGTAGGTGGTGTTCCCATGCGCCTGCTGCCCTTGTCCTTCTAGGTGGTAGAGGTCGCGGGTTTGGGAGGTGCTGTCAAAGAAAGAGGCATGCAAAGGCAACCTTGGAAGGCTACATCTGTGGAAGGGATAAGCGATGGAAAAGTAACCCCCTCCCAGATTGTTAGAAAGCCTTTGATAGTTCATGAATTTCTGTAACTGTCTTCAGCCTAATGATTTGATCGACAGGTCAATCAAGATGTGTCAAACCGAAGCTATTGATAAGGGATATGAAAGGAAGATTAGGTAATGTTGAAATATATCAGGATTGAAAAAAAGGTATGAAAGAGTGGGTGCTGGGTGAGATACCTCAGAATTCGATGAGGTTTAATCAACCTGCAACTTCGAAGTCAGAACTGTGACGTGTTTTCTTGGTTTCTCCTGCGAACTCGCAAGATTTGGCCATGAGTGCTGCTGTTAATTGTATGTTTAATAATTGTCAATAAGAGTTATTATCATATGCTTAATAAATCAGTGAATGTCTACCTGTAATGCTGTGAACCCTATTATTTTGAGGAGTAACTTACAAGTAAGAATACCCATCCTCTAATAGCACCCAGCTTTTATGCCACTGGATTCTTCCAGGCACCTGCCAAGTCAGGCACTGTGCCGCACAGCGCTGCAACAAGCAGGTAAGTTTTGCCCTGGTTCAACAACAACTTGAATTTATACAGCACCCTTAACGTAGCAAAACATCCCAAGGTGCCTCACAGGAACGTTATCAGACTGAATTTGACACCGAGCCACATAATGAGATATTAGGACAGGTAACCAAAAGTTTGAACAAAGAGGTAGGAGCGGCTTAAAGGAGGAGAGAGAAGCGGAGAGGTTTAGGGAGGGAATTCCAGAGCTTCGGGCCTCGACGGCTGAAGGCACGGCCGCCCAATGGTGGAGCGAAGGAAATTGGGGATGCGCAAGAGGCCAGGATTAGAGGAATGCAGAGATCTGGGAGGGTTGTAGGGCTGGAGGAGGTTACAGAGACAGGGAGGGGCGAGGCCATGGAGGGATTTGAACACAAATATGAGAATTTTAAAATTGAGGCGTTGCCGGACCAGAAGCCAATGTAGTCAGAGAGCACAGGGGTGATAGGTGAGCGGGACTTGGTGCGAGTTCAGACACGGGGCAGCGCAGTTTTGGATGAGCTCAAGTTTACGGAAGGTAGAACATGGGAGGCCGGCCAGGAGAGCGTTGGAATAGTCGAGTCTGCAGGTAACAAGCATCACCTTACATCGAGATCAACACGATCGACTGAAGAGGCAGACCCAACGTTTTGAAATGTGTGGCATTGCCTGAATGCACGGCAACATTGGCTGCACCCGTATTGGCATTTGGAATTATATCGGTGTCGCGACGATTCTTATTAACAGAAAGGGCGTTGCTCCATGAGCACAGTAAGTGTGTAGTCAGACGGGACACCGTCTCAATGCTTGTTTTATGGGGACACCCACAACCTCTTGGAAACCAGCCTACCGCCACTGAAAGGGAAAGCAGATTGCAAGGTTGACCCCTGGCAAACATAGAGTACCTGCTGCTAATGTGGCTGTCGATGTCCCCAATATCCTGAAGAAAGGGCCGATGACAGCTTATTCATGGAGCAGACGGATCTTCAAGCATTACCTCTGGACTGTTGAAGCAACATTTTCAATATCATGACCACTGCCGTGGTTCCCAGCAGCACGAACTGGATGGAGTGAGCGGAATGATGGCGGTGTGCTGCCGACATCACCTGTGGAAAGAAGCATGCGCCTGCTGGCTAAGTATAAAAGTAAGGGCCCAGGAAGAGGATAAGGAGGATGAAGGACCCATACACAGTGGGTGTACCTGTATAGCTGCTCAGGCAACCTGCTCCTATAAGCACTCAATATGGAATATGGCAAAGAGATTTCAAACTTTGCTGCTTCTGGCACAAACCTATGTGCCAAAAAAAATTGATCACACACTGACTCCAATCTTCAATGTTCAGCGTTAGCTTTATATACACTGGCAGCATTTTCTCTGAAATAAAGTACCCATGATCATTATGTGTGGTGTGATGCGTCACTCTGTTTGCCCTTTGCGCTATCTGTGGTCGTTCTCCAGCACTACTTTCAAACAATGGCCTTTTGGAAGGACAAAGGAGAGTTCCCTTGTGATCTTGTGTGCACCTGTTTGTGTTCCTACTGATGTCCATAACTCTACCCACAACAAATTGCAATGGCACATCTACGTATTAGGAACACTATCAACAGTCTCTACCGTAAGATGTCCTGTTTACCTGTGGCTTGCCGTGAAGGAACAGGCAGTGAGCTGGAAGTCACTCTCTGCTCTGGGTGTCTTCTGGAAGCTAAACGCATTTGTGGACTGGGATCACTGTGGTGTCAGCTGTGGCTCAGTGGGTAGCACTTTCGCCTCTTGAATCAGAAGGTTGTGGGTTCAAGTCCCACTCCAGAGACTTGAGCACAAAATCCAGGCTGACACCCCAGTGCAGTACTGAGAGAGTGCTGCACTGTCGGAGCTGCCGTCTTTAAAATAGTGCTATGGTGGTTTTACGTCCATCTGAGAGGGCAGTCAGGGCCTCGGTTTAACGTCGTAAGAATGAATGCCTGCTCTCTCAGGTGGACATAAAAGATCCCATGGCACTATTCGAAGAAGTGCAGGGGAGTTCTCCCCGGACTCTTGACCAATATTTACCCCATAACCAACATCACTAAAAAAACATGATGCGGAGATGCCAGTGTTGGACTGGGGTGGACAAATGTGAGAAGTCGCACAACACCAGGTTATAGTCCTACAGCTTTATTTGAAATCACAAGCTTTTGGAGCGCTGCTCCTTCGTCAGGTGAAGTGAAGTGCAGCATACCGACAACTGGACAACCAGGAACACTACAGACAGTTACCCGCAGATCCGACCAAAGAACACACCTGCCAACTCAATAGACTGATCAAGACCTTCGATCCAGACCTTCAAAGCATCCTACGCGCTCTCATCCCACATACTCCCCGCGTGGGAGACTTCTACTGCCTCCCAAAGATACACAAAGCCAACACACCCGGACGTCCTATCGTATCAGGCAATGGAACCCTGTGTGAGAACCTCTCTGGATACGTCGAGGGCATCCTGAAACTCATCGTACAGGGAACCCCCAGCTTCTGTCGCGACACCACAGACTTCTTACAGAAACTAAGCACCCACGGACCAGTTGAACCAGGAACACTCCTCGCCACGATGGACGTCTCGGCACTCTACACCAGTATCCCCCACGATGACGGCATCGCTGCGACAGCCTCAGTACTCAACACCAACAACAGCCAATCTCCAGATGCCATCCTACAACTCATCCGCTTCATCCTTGACCACAATGTCTTCACCTTCGACAGCCAGTTTTTTACCCAAATACACGGAACAGCCATGGGGACCAAATTCGCACCCCAATACGCCAACATCTTCATGCACAAGTTCGAGCAAGACTTCTTCGCTGCACAGGACCTCCAACCAACGCTATACACCAGATACATCGACGACATTTTCTTCCTATGGACCCACGGCGAAGGATCACTGAAAAGACTACACGATAACATCAACAAGTTCCATCCCACCATCAAACTCACCATGGACTACTCCTCAGAATCAGTTTCATTCTTGGACACATGAATCTCCATCAAAGACGGACACCTCAGCACTTCACTCTACCGCAAGCCCACGAACAACCTCACGATGCTCCACTTCTCCAGCTTCCACCCTAACCACGGTAAAGAAGCCATCCCCTATGGACAAGCCCTGCAAATACACAGGATCTGCTCAGACGAGGAGGAACGCGATGGACACCTACAGATGCTGAAAGACACCCTCGTAAGAACGGGATATGACGCTCGACTCGTCGATCAACAGTTCCGACGGGCCACAGCAAAAAATCGCATAGACCTCCTCAGAAGACAAACACGGAACACAACCAACAGAGTACCCTACGTTGTCCAGTACTTCCCCGGAGCGGAGAAGCTACGCCATGTTCTTCGCAGCCTTCAACATGTCATCGATGATGATGAACACCTCGCTAAGGCCATCCCCACGCCCCCACTACTCGCCTTCAAACAGCCGCCTAACCTCAAACAGACCATCGTTCGCAGCAAATTACCCAGCTTTCAGGAGAACAGCAACCACGACACCACACAACCCTGCCACGGCAACCTCTGCAAGACATGCCAGATCATCAACACAGATACTATCATCACACATGAGGACACCACCCACCAGGTACATGGTACATACTCATGTGACTCGGCCAACGTTGTCTACCTCATATGTTGCAGGAAAGGATGCCCCAGAGCATGGTACATCGGCGAGACCATGCAGACACTGCAACAACGTATGAACGGACACCGCGCATCAATCGCCAGGCAGGAGTGTTCCCTCCCAGTCGGGGAACACTTCAGTAGTCAAGGACATTCAGCCTCCGATCTTCGGGTAAGCGTTCTCCAAGGCGGCCTTCGAGACACACGACAATGCAAAATCGTCGAGCAGAAACTGATAGCCAAGTTCCGCACCCATGAGGACGGCCTCAACCGGGATCTTGGGTTCATGTCACGCTACATGTAACCCCACCTGACGTAGAGTCATCCAGACTCGAGTCATCGTTGGCTTGTTCTCTCCACACAGATGCGGCCGGACCTGCTGTGATTTCCAGAAAAAAAGTTTTTTGTTTTCCATACAGACCCCAGCATCTGCCACATTGTCTTTGATGTAATGTTTTCCTGACTGACCTGTTTGGACACCATCCACACCTTTGATTGCCGTGATTATCTCTCTGCCGAGGTGTGATAAAGGACAGTTAGAAAGATTAACTGTAATCATCTGGCAGTGTTCTCTGACTATATATGCTGTGCCTATATGCATCTCTTCACTTCACCTGACGAAGGAGCAGCGCTCCAAAAGCTTGTGATTTCAAATAAAGCTGTTGGACTATAACCTGGTGTTGTGCGACTTCTCACTAAAAAAACAGATCATCTGGTAATTATCTTTTTGGTGTTTGTGGGACCCTGTTCTGTGAAAATTGGTTGCCGCATTTCCTACAGTACGCTTCAAAGCGACTTCATTGGCTGTGCAGTGTGTTTTGGGACTTCCTGAGTTTGTGAAAGGTGCTATAGAAATGCCAGTCTTTCTTTCATTGCACTTCTGCCAGGTCTTTGAATCCTTTTCTTACAAAAGCAATCCTGCAAGGCCCATGGGTATAAAGACTTTGCTCAACAAGCTCACTTTCAGCCTTCACCTCTGCCGCCTCCTCATCTGTGACGTGTGACTCATCTTTCCTAGTTGCAGAAAACTCCAGCCATACAGGTGACAGACTAAGTTCTGTGCGTAGCACTCTCGCCTCTGAATCAGCAGGTTGTGGGTACAAGACCCACTCCAGAGGCTTGAGCACAGAATCCAGGCTGACACTCCCAGTGCAGTGCTGAGGGAGAGCTGCACTGTCAGCGGTGCCGTCTTTCGGGATGAGAAATTAAACGAGGCCCCATCTGCCCTCTCAGGTGGACATAAAAGATCTCATGGCCACTATTCAAAGAAGAATAGACGAGTTCTCCCGGTGTCCTGGCCAATATTGACCTCTCAATCAACATCATTAAAACAGATCATTTAGCCATTTATCTCGTTGCTCTTTGTGAGACGTTGCTGTGTGAAAATTGGCTGCCGCGTTTCCTACATTACAATAATGACTATACTTCAAAAGTACTGCATTGGCTGTAAAGAACTTTGTGATGTCCTGAGGATGTGATAGGTGCTATATAAATGTAAGTTCTTTCTTTCTTTCTTTCTTGTGTAAAAGCAGGGAAGTTATGTTAAACTGTATCGGAATCTGGTTAGACCACACTTACACTGCTGTGCACAGTTCTGGTCTCCATATAATGAAAAGGATATAGAGGCACTGGAGAAGATTCAAAAAGGTTTCACAAGGATGATACCAAGAACTGAGAGGTTATATTTATGAGGAAAGGCTGAACAGGCTGGGGCTCTTTTCTCTATAAAAGAGAAGGCTGAGGAGTGACCTGATAGAGATCTTTAAGGTTATGAAGCAGTTTGATAAGGTAGGCGTTGTGGGGGAGATCAAAACTAGGGGTCCATCAATATAAGATAGCTATCAATAAATCCAATAGGGAATTCAGGAGCAACCTCTTTACCCAGAGAGGGGTGAGAATGTGGAACTCGCTACCACAGGGAGTAGTTGAGGTGAATAGCATAGATGCCTTTAAAGAGAAGCTAGATAAATACATGAGGGAGAAAGGAATAGAAGGATATGTTGACAGGGTGAGATGAAGAGGGGAGGGAGGAGGCTCGTGTGGAGCATAAACGCCAGCATTGACCTGTTGGGCTGAATGGCCTGTTTCTGTGCTGTAGACTTTATGTAATTCAATGTAACTGCCAGGGTTGATTTTATGAAGGAGACTCCCAGGCAGGAACTCCTGTATTTGGAAAATTATGGCAAGCTCCTCATGATCATCTGTCCTTTTGGGTTTGTAAAATCGTCCCTGTCATGTGTAGGGAAACCATGTAACTGGCCCACGTCAGAAGATTCAGGAGACAAGACGAGGGTATAACCGACTTGACCTGGTCCTCACCAACTTACCTGTCACAGATGCATCTGTCCACAATAGCATGCCAGTCTACTGTAGAACCTAGACAACATCAGGCTTAACATAGAAACATAGAAGATAGGAGCAGGAGTAGGCCATTCGGCCCCTCGAGCCTGCTTCGCCATTCGATGAGATCATGGCTGATCATCCAAACTCAGTACCCTGTACCTGCCTTCTCCCCATATTCTTTGATACCTTTAGCTTTAAGAAATATATCTAACTCATTCTTGAATATATTTAATGACTTGGCCTCAACTACCTTCTGTGGCAGAGAATTCCACAGGTTCACCACTCTCTGGGTGAAGAAATTCTTCCTCATTTCTGTCCTAAATGGCTTAACCCTTATCCTTAGATTATGACCTATGGTTCTGGACTCTCCGACCATCGGGAACATTCTTCCTGCATCTAGTTTGTCCAGACCTGTCAGAATTTTATATGTTTCGATGAGATCCCCTCTCATTCTTCTATAATCCGGACTGACACATGGCGGGTAAGATTCATACCACATAGGTGCCAGATAATGACCATCTCCAACAAGAAAAGGTCCAACCACCTCCCCCTGACCTTCAATGGCATGACCATCGCCGAGTCAATGGTGACCCACCATCAACATCCTGGGGCTCGCCATTGACCAGAAGTTTTACTGGTCCAGTTATATCAATGCCTAGGATACTAGAACAGGGCAGAAGCTGGGTACTCTGTGAAGAGTGACTCACTTCCTGACCCCTCAAAGCCTCTCCACCATCTACAAGGGTCATACGATCGAGTACTCTGTACTTGTACAGATGGGTGCAGCCACAACAAAACTCAAGAAGCTCGATACTATCCACAACAGAACAGTTCCCTTGGTTGGTACCCACCCATTGGACCCAATATCTACTCACATGTATGGGATGCACTGCAGTGACTCATCAAGATTACTTCGACAGCAGCTCCCTGAGATCACCATCATCTCCAAGTTCCTCTCCAAGTCAGACATTATCCTGACTTGGACTTAAATCGCCTTTCCTTCAATATCATTGTGTCAATATCCAGAAATTCCATACCTAACGCCATTATGGGTGCACCATCAGCACAAGGGCTGCAGTGGTTAAAGGAGAAGGCCCACCACCACCATTTTAGGGCAACAAGGAATGGACATTAAATGCGGACTTGCTAGCATCAGAACAAAAACATTTCGAAACAGATTGAAAGGAGAGATCAAGTGGGGTTGAGTTGCCTCCAATAGGGTTTGGAAAATGGCACAAGTCACCAGATGCCACCCCCACTTACTGCCTGGCATGAGTTTGTAAAGACTGCCTTTGGTTTGGCCCTCTATATACCCAGAAGCATACCGTTTGCCCACGTAGATTGACATTGTGGTGTAGCACTCTATTATTCAACCTCCAGCCAGCAGCCTGAGATACAGAGGGAGCCACTTGACTGACAGTTGATTGAACAATCTCCGGGTTGGGCCTTTTGGGCTATTTTCTACAGATCAATCCGTACGGACATGTCCACAAGGAAGCAATGTCAAATTTCCGAAAATAATTCAACGTGAGTGGGTCCTGCACAGCAAATCACATCGGATCCGTAGCTGCAGTCTTTGAAGGTAAAGAAATAAATCAAGGAACAGAGCTTTCATCTAATCTCTCACTGGCCCCCCCTGTAGAAAAAAGAAACTGTTTGTTTCCCTGGTCGACACAAAGAGCATTTGGTCGAGTTATTCGAATCCCTGAGCAGAGGTGGAAAGCTAGACAAGACGAATAAGATAAAGACTGAAATTCCTTGCAGACAGTGGAAGCTGAGAATCTTCTCTCCAAGAAAATGACTTGTGGTATTAAGCTCCTGTGGTATCTCTCCAGGGATCCAGCTGTCACCTCCAGGCAAGGAGTCTGAATCTGATCTATGCAAATATCACAGTAGCATGAGTCACATTCCTTACACTGTACATTCCTCCCCCCCCCCCCCCCCCCGCCCCCACCCCCTGCAGCCTCGCTGAAGAACTCTCATGGATCTACAGTGACAGATATGCATTTTGATGTTGTCCAAGTCCTTTATGTGTAGTCCTTCATAGGGTAGCAGTGTGTTGCCCAGGGACTGGTGAGGAGTCACAGCTCGGATGTTAACGCGCTGCCTTTGCCACATCCTGTCAACTTGGTGCTTTTGTTTGCCTATTAAAGTGGGGAGTTTGACCGAAAAGGCAACTTCCTTTCAATTCTGAGATATGTTTGTGTTCAACGCATATAGCCAGAGGACTGAGAGACTTTGCTCTGTCTCTCTCACTGTCTGTCTCTCTGCCTCTGGTGGGTTGTAATGGCTGACCAACCAAGTGCCATGGGCAAGGAGACTGAAGGTGGGGTTTTGTTAGTCGAGGCTGAGCTGCTGAACGCTCCTGTTTTTTTTATAGTTGGCAAATGAATCTTCATCATTCAACCTTGGATTAAAACAGGTTCAAATTAAGAGCAATTTTCCAAAGGGCCATTCAAACCAAGCCTTAGATTTGTAAGCAACGCAGAGAGAGGTTGTCATGGATACACAGCAGCCTGGAGTGAGCGGCAGCAATATCTGTAAGTATCCCTCGAGCAGGAAGACCTCCACGCCAATTAGTGCCGCCGATATTCAGGCCTTGGGAGACCGAATGGGGATATTGATGACTATCAGATCCCGATTTGTCCAAAGCAGCCTCTCAAAGGGCTTGGAAGATCTGGGGTATAATCTCGAGGGTTCAGGGGTCTCAGTGAATCCATTAGGTTGTGTTCTCCCACATACCTGGTCACCACTATTGGGTTTCCTCCTTACAAAGGGATAGCAGGAAGCACTCCAAGGAGCCATCTCTTCACAACAACAACAACTTGCATTTATATAGCGCCTTTAATGCCGTTAAACGTCCCAAGGCGAATCACAGGAGCGTAATCAGACAAAGTTTTATACTGAGCCACATAAAGAGATATAAGGACAGGTGACCAGGTAGGTTTTAAGGAGCGTCTTAAAGGAGAAGAGAGAGTTAGAGAGGTGGAGATGTTTAGGGAGGGAATTCCAGCGCTTAGGGCCTAGGCAACTGAAGGCTCGGCTGTCAATGGTGGAGCGATCAAAATTAGGTATGCGCAAGAGGCCAGAATTGGAGGACAACAACACAAGAGAGCTCTCTGGTCAATCCCCTCAGATGCCTTCACAGGTGGAGTAACTCTGCATACCCAGGCACAAAGCCCAGAGACGTGGCCTGTCGTGGATCTATCCCAGGACTCAGCAGCCTTGACAGGAGGGCCACCTCCATCCCGAGACATGATGCAGAGATGAGCAGTTGTCCACATCTCAGATCACAGGTCCTCGGGTGGCATTTAGAAAAAGTGTAAGAATCAGCCAAAGGAGAGGTTGAAGTGTCGACATGGGTAGGCATGGTGGTGAGTCCCAGTCATTGTTTCCTGGGTTCTGTTAATATCCATGTCTTGCAACAGTACAAACTGGCACTGGGACTGCGAATGTAAATATGAGCTTTGCGACTTGAGAGGGTAACTGGAGGTTGTAGAGTGTTCACTTTGGTGACAACAGAGGTACAATGTCAAGGGTTGGATCACACATGACCGAAGGTGTCACGGAGCAGTCTGCTTCACAGCTGTCTACCTGCTGCTGACTGTGATGCTGTCGCTTCCTCTTCATGTTCCTGATTTTCTGCTTCACGGGTTTCAGTCTCTGCCTCTCCATGCTCCCCAGGGATGTTAATCTGCAGGCCTATATGCAGAGGCAAATTGTGGAAGACACAGTTCTTGGCGCGTACTGCAATAATCCGCCTCATCTTCAGCATACCAATTGCTTGCTCAATCCTGATGTGTGTGCAGATTGTAACATTCCGCAGCTGCACTGATGTTCCATTACAGTGGTGTCAAAATGTGGGGAGCATTGGGTAACCCTTGTCACTAAGGAGCCATTTTGTTACTTCCTCTTGAGCAGGGACACTAGGCTGAGACAGGATGAAGGAATCATGGCAGCTTTCTGCATATTTGGCAATATCATGATTAAAACTTTGCCCGTAAACACAGACCAGTTGAACGTTCAAGGAATGAAATCCCTTTCAGTTGATGAAATGATGAGGTTTGACAGTCAGGGCTCATATCACCACATTAGTGTAGTCAATGGCCCCAAGCACTCCTGCAAATGTCAGCCTTGACTCAGTGGTAGCACTTTCACCTCTTGAATCAGAAGGGTGTGGGTTCAAGTCCCCCGCTAGAGACTTGAGCACAAAATCTCTGCTGACACAGTGCAGTACTGAGAAGAGCAGGGGACTTCTCCCAGTTGTACTGGATGAATATTTGTCCCTCAGCCACCATCACTAAAACAGATTATCTGGTAATTATCATATTGCTGTGTGTGGGAACTTGCTGTACGCAAATTGGCTGCCGCGTTCCCTACATTACAACAGTGACCACACTTCAAAAGTACTTATTTGGCTGTAAGGTGCTTTGGGATGTCCTGAGGTCGTAAAAAGTGCGATAGAAATGCAAGTTCTTTCTTTCTTTTGTAAATCCTACAAAAATTGACCGGCAGCTTTCTTGTCTGCCTGGCACCATTGCCAAAGGAGATGAACTGTGGTGCCCGACCACAGCTGGCATTGATCACCTCTATCATGTAACAATCCATTGCAAATCAACTGATCTCGCAGAGGTCGCCTATGGGTGCTTGGAATGAGTCAGTGGCATAAAAATCTCTGGAATGATCTGTCCCTTCTCTGCCTCCCCTCCCCACCCCAAATCTCCCTTCCATCCTCTTTACACCCGCTCCTCGCTCCCCTTCCCCATGCTCCCTGCTCACCTCTGCTCCCCTCCTCATCTGATCCATCTGACTTCTTTAACAGTCTTTTGCCTTTCATACTCTTCTTTCGCCAACATACACATCTTTAACAGTGGCATTCCCATTGGGAATCCATATTGCAACCTAGAATGATCTTTACATTCCATCTCCCAGCGGAAATGGAAACGATCAAAATACTCCAAATGGCAAGCTCCCAAAATATTGCCAAGCCAAAGAGAAGTTATAACAATAATAAGTTTTCTGTGATATTAGCCTCTGCAGAGTCACTTTACTTCCACATTTAACACCAGGTCGGAAAAACGCGCCTGTTATACGCAGGCATTTATTAGAAGGGCGAACCCATCGGCAGAAATGACAGAATTTGTTAGATGGCGGCTGTTACTTCCTCCACACACCTCACTTCTGGCAGAATCTTAACGTTATGCAAATAGCACGGATTTCCAGTGGGGCGTGAAGTGGGGTCGACCATTTAGGACTGAGATGAGGAGAAATTCCTTCACTCAGAGGGTGGTGAATCTTTGGAATTCTCTGCCCCCAGAAGGCTGTGGAGGCTCAGTCGTTGCGTATATTCAAGACTGAGATCGATAGATTTTTGGACTCTAGGGGAATCAAGGGATATGGGGATAGGGCAGGAAGGTGGAGTTGAGGTCGATGATCAGCCATGATCTTATTGAATGGCGGAGCAGGCTCGAGGGGCCATATGGCCGACTCCTGCTCCTATTTCTTATGTTCTTATATTCTTCAGTGGATGGAAGCGTATTATTAAAATGACCCCATCTCCTAACTTGTAGCTACCCTTGCACTCCTCTCCTCACCTCTCCTCTCCTCTCCTCCCCTGCAACACCTCCCCATCTCTGCTCCTCCTCTCTTCTACTCTTCCTCCTCCTCCTTTCTTCTGCTCCCCTCTCCTCGTCCCCTTTTCCTCCTCCTTTCTCCCTTCTACCCTTTCCATCCCTCTTCCCTCTGCGCCTTCCTTTTCCGCTCTCCTCCTCCCCTCCTCCTCTACTACTCTCCCCTCCCTCCTCTGCCCCTCTCCTCTTCCCTCCCTTCTTCAATTATCCCCTCTAAACCCACTTGATCTGAAAGCTGGACTTGGTATTGGCTCACCATGTGCAGCACTGCAGGAGCTCAATCAGCTGAAAATGAAAAATGAAAAACTGCCTCGAATTTTGTGCAGATTTAAGAATTTGCTTGGCAGTTCCCGAGATACAGGGTGTGGGTAATACTAACGACACATTAGTTACCTGCAGCTCCCAGAGGCCGGTGCTTCTGTTGCGGACCTGGACCATCCTTAATCTGGGAAGAGTTAACGGAGTCATTTGGCAAACAAAAGCATGGACAAACACCTCACCCCGACCCCAGCCACAGCTGGTCTAAGCAACACAAATGGGGGCAGTGGGCATAAGGGAGTCTGTAGGGAATTTATGAGGAGACAATCAAGGCACAGGCAGCAGGTACAGATGGCAAAAATGGGGCACTGGCAGAGTTTATAGGAACTACGCAGAGGGGAATACTTAAAAAATCTGACAAGCACAGAGGAATTCCACTGCCGATCAAAGGAATACATAAATTTACAATCCGAGTGAGCATGTATTATACTGTCTCACCAAGGGGTACAGCTCTGTCAAGTATCCGTACCTCTGTCCTTATATTTAAAGCTGTTTTAATATTACGGTGAAATGGAATGAGAAGCAATCCTGATAAACAGCAGATTAAGATAATGACTGAAGCCCCCAAAAGGCAATGGATACTAGGGCAATTGGAGCTTGCATAAACCGAGATCGATTGATTTTTGTTGGGTAAGGGCATCAAGGGATATGGCGCTAAGGCAGGTACATGGAGTTGAGGAACAGATCAGCCATGAATTGAATGGTGGAACAGGCCCGAGGGGCTGAATGGCCTCCTCCTGTTCCAATGTTCCTGAGGGGGAATGGAATAAACAGAAAATGGTAAGGATGTTCTTGAAATTACACTGCGCAATATTAACCAAGCTAAGCGTAGCCCACCTATATGAAATTTCCCCCACCCACTATTTTACCACAGACTTTAGTCCATACTGTTAAAACAGGTTAATGACCCAGTTATGCACGGTGTAAGTTGTAACCTGGTAAAGCAACCAAGTAATCAGTGCCAATTACACTCAATCATCAGCTCAGTCCAACATACACGTGAAGAGCTGTTTATAAATAAAAGGGAACCCGCAGGAAATCACAACGTGACCACCTTGGAGAATTTCAGTAACGAAAATTATGTATATAGCGCTGATACTGCTTTACAGCCAATGAAGTACTGTTTGAAGTGTAGTCACTGTTGTAATGTAGGAAACGCTGCAGCCAATTTGTACACAGCAAGCTCCCACAAACAGCAATGTGATAATGACCAGCTAATGGCCCGTAATTTCCGATAGGACGCTTCCTGCGTGCGGATGCCTCCTATCGTAAAAAAATCTACGCTCTTACCAGAGGGCTCCCGAGGTCCGGACACTTCCGCTCCTGGGCCTCTCCACAGTTGAAATGCGCAGGGCCCACGTATCCCAGAGGCGCAGGCAGTTCGCAAGCGTCCCTGGGATCACGTGGGCCAGGCGAGCCAATGAAAGAAGGGAATCTCCCTTCATACTTTTGACAGATAGACCTGTCAAAAGTATGAATGGGGATCACTGAAAAAAGACACTAAAACATTAAATAAATTTTTAAAAAACCATCACGTTTTTAAAATTAGTTAAAATTACATTAAATTAAATATTTTAAACAAAAATTTAATTTTTTGAAAAATATAATTGAAGTTTTTTACAGGGCTAAAAATAAACTTACCTTTTTTAAAAGTATTTTTAAATTATAAATGAGTGAAAAAAAATGTTTTTTAACTTTTTTAAACTCTTATGCTGGTAAAAGCAGGCCTTACGCTTCGCATACCTGAAACCGGCATTTATGATGTCCCTACGGGTGTGTAAACAGCCCGTACACACCCGTAGGCATCGGAAAATACTGGCCAATGTGTTTTAGGTGTTGGTTGAGGAATAAATCTTGGCCAGGACTCTGGGCAGAACTCCCCTGTTCTTCTTCAAATACTGCCGTGCGATCTTTTTCATCTACCTGAGAGGGCAAACAGGGCCCCAATTTAATGAAAGACAGTGCAGCACTCCCTCAGTACTGTATGGAAGTTCCAGGCTAGATTATGTGCTCAATTCTCTGGAGTGGGACTTGAAATCACAATCTTCTGATCCAAAGGCAATAGTGCCACCACAAACTACAAATGAATGACCAGATAAACAGGGCTGGGACCAGCGTCCTGGTGAATTGAATAACTAGGGCTGTAGATAGGGCTTTAAACTAAAAAAGGTAGGGGGGGGGAGGGGTCAGGTGAGGGGAAATTTAGAAATCTAAAGAGAAAGGTCCAGGCAATAGAGCAGTGTGGCGATTTGGGTAAAAATAAGCAGAGTGTGACAAGAAGGGACAGCGAGTTTAATGATAGCAGTGCAGCAGAGAATAAGGTCAAAGCAGGGAATAGTGGTAAAAAATTTAAGTTAAAGGCTCTTTATCTGAATGCACGAAGAATTCATAACAAGATAGACGAACTAGTGGCACAAATAGAGATAAATGAGTTTGATTTAATAGCCATTACAGGGACGTGGCCAAGGTTGGGAATTAAATGTTCCAGGGTACTTGGTGTTTTGAAAAGACAGGCAGAATGGAAAAGGAGGGGGAGTAGCCCTGATAATAAAGGATGACATAAGGACAGTAGAGAGAAAGGATCTGGGCTCGGAAGATCAGGTAGTAGAATCAGTATGGGTGGAAATAAGGAATAACAAGGGGCAGAAAACACATGGAGGAGTAGTATATAGGCCCCCTAACAGTAGCTATACCGTTGGACAGAATATTAATCAAGAAAGAGTAGGAGCTTGCAACAAAGGTAATGCAATAATCGTGGGGGACTTTAATCTTCATATAGACTAGACAAATCAAATTGACAAAGGTAGTCTGGAGGACGAGTTCATGGAATGCATTTGGGACAGTTTCCTGGAACAATACATCATGGAACCAACCAGGGAACAGGCTATTTTAGATCTTGTATTGTGTAATGGGTTAATTAGCAATCTCATAGTAAAGGATCCTCTCGGGCAGAGTGATCATAATATGATAGAATTTCACATTAATTTTAAGAGTGACTTGCCTAAGTCCGAAATTAGAGTCTTATACTTAAATAAAGCCAATTACATAGGTATGAGGGGCGAGTTGGCTAAGGTAGCTTGGAAAAATAGATTAAAAGGTATGGCGGTAGATAAGCAGTGATTAGCATTTAAAGAAATATTTAATAATTCTCAACAAAAATACATTCCATCGAGAGACAAAAACTCCACAAGAAAAGTGATCCAACCGTGGCTAACTAAAGAAGTTAAGGATAGCATTAGATTGAAAGAAGAAGTTTATAATGTTGCAAAGAATAATAGTAAGCATGAGGATTGGGAGAGTTTCAGAAACCAGCAAAGGATCACCAAAAAATTGATGAAAAGGGTAAAAATAGAATATGAGAGAAAACTAGCAAGAAATATCAAAGCAGATTGTAAGAGCTTCTACAAGTATGTAAAATGGAAGAGAATAGCAAAAGTAAACATTGGTCCCTTAGAGGCTGAGACAGGAGAAATTATTATGGGGAATAAGGAAATGGCAGAAACGATAAACAAATATTTTGTATCTGTCTTCACAGTAGAAGACACAAAAAGCATACCAAAAATAGTGGGGAACCAAGGGTCTAATGAGGGTGAGGAACTTAACATGATTAATATAAGTAGAGAAAAAGTACTAGAGAAACTAATGGGACTAAAAGCTGACAAATCCCCTAGACCTGACTGCCTACATCCTAGGGTTCTAAAAGAGGTGGCTGCAGAGATAGTGGATGCATTGGTTTTGATCTTCCAAAATTTCCTAGATTCTAGAATGGTCCCAGCGGATTGGAAGGTCACAAATGTAGCACCGCTATTCAAGAAAGGAGGGAGAGAAAAAACAGGGAACTGCAGGCCAGTTAGCCTCACATCAGTCATCGGGAAAATGCTGGAATCCATTGTTAAGGAAGTGATATCAGGGCACTTAGAAAATCATAACATGATTAGGCAGAGTCAACATGGTTTTATGAAAGGGAAATCATGTTTGGCAAATTTATTAGAGTTTTTTGAAGATGTAACTAGCAGGGTAGATAAAGGGGAACCAGTGGATGTAGTATATTTGGATTTCCAAAAGTCATTCGATAAGGTGCCACATAAAAGGTTATTACACAAGATTAGGGCTCATGGGGTTGGGGGAAATATAGTAGCATGGATAGAGGATTGGTTAATGGACAGAAAACAGAGAGTAGGGATAAACAGATCTTTTTCAGGTTGGCAAGCTGTAACTAGTGGGGTGTCGCAAGCATCAGTGTTGGGGCCTCAGCTATTTACAATCTGTATTAATGACCTAGATGAAGGGACCGAGTGTAATGTATTCAAGTTTGCTGATGATACAAAGCTAGGTGGGACTGTAAGTTGTGAGGAGAACACAAAGAGTCTGCAAGATAGACTAAGTGAGTGGGCAGTAAGGTGGCAGATGGAGTATAATGTAGGGAAATATGAGTTATTCACTTTGGTTGGAAGAATAGTAAAACAGAATATTTTTTAAATGGTGAGAAACTTTCAAATGTTGGTGTTCAGAGAGATTTAGGTGTCCTCGTGCAAGAAACACAGAAAGCTAGCATGCAGGTACAGCAAGCAATACGGAAGGCAAATGGCAAGTTGGCCTTTATTGCAAGGAGGTTGGAGTATAAGAGTAAGGAAATCTTGCTACAATTGTACAGGGCCTTGGTGAGACCACACCTGGAGTACTGTGCACAATTTTAGTCTCCTTATCTAAGTTAAGATATACTTGCCTTGGAGGCGGTGCAACGAAGGTTCACTAGATTGATTCCTGGGATGAGAGGGCTGTCGTATGATGAGAGATTGTGTAGAATGGGCCTATACTCTCTGGAGTTTAGAAGAATGAGAGGTGATCTCATTGAAACATACAAGATTCTGAAGGGGATTGACAGGTTAGATGCTGAGAGGTTGTTTCCCCTGGCTGGTGTGTCTAGAACTAGAGGGCATAGTCTCCGGATGAGGGGGTAGGCCATTTAAGACAGAGATGAGGAGGAATTTTTTCACTCAGAGGGTTGTGAATCTTTGGAATTCTCTGCCCCAGAGGGCTGTGAATGCTGAGTCTTTGAGTATATTCAAGACTGAGATAGATAGATTTTTGGACTCGAGGGGAATCAAGGGATATGGAGATCGGGCGGGAAAGTGGAAGCATAGAAACATAGAAGATAGGAGCAGGAGTAGGCCATTCGGCCCCTCGAGCCTGCTCCGCCATTCAATGCGATCATGGTTGATCATCCAAATTCAGTACCCTGTCCCTGCTTTGTCCCCATATCCCTTGATCCCTTTAGCCTTAAGAAATATATCTATCTCCTTCTTGAATATATTTAATGAATTGGCCTCAACTGCCTTCTGTGGTAGCGAATTCCACAGGTTCACCACTCTCTGGGTGAAGAAATTCCTCCTCATCTCAGTCCTAAATGGCTTCCCCCTTATCCTTAGACTGTGACCCCTGGTTCTGGACTCCCCCGCCATCGGGAACATCCTTCCTGCATCTAGTCTGTCTAGTCCTGTTAGAATTTTATAAGTTTCAATGAGATCCCCTCTCATTCTTCTAAACTCTAGCGAATACAAGCCCAATCGACCCAATCTCTCTTCATACGTCATTCCTGCCATCCCAGGTATCAGTCTGGTGAAGTCTGGAGTTGAGGTCGATGATCAGCCATGATCTTATTGAATGGCGGAGCAGGCTCGAGGGGCCGTATGGCCGACTCCTGCTCTTATTTCTTATGTCTTATGTTCTTATAATAGGGTAGATTTTCTTTTCTGGTTCTAGTGAGAGACAACTACACATGTTGCCTCCCCCTTCCCTACCCCAACTCCGCCTGCCGCTCAGGGTTGCCAAGCCTGCAGACTTATCCTGGAGCCTCCATGAATTGAAGATTAATCTCCTGGACACTGTTGCGAGCAAACCCAGGAGAAAAATCATAGTGGCATTAAAAAAATTGTGGTTTTTTTTCATTTTTTTTGAAACTTTATTGTTATAAAATTTTGGTGATGAGAAACAAGGCCGTTTGACCAGGCGGGGTGGTTGGAGACGAGAGATCATGTGATGAAACCTCCAGGAATTCGTCCAACCAGATTTGGGAACCCTTCTTGCGCCCATACATGGGGGAGCAAACCCATGTGCAGCTGCAAGCCTCATTGAGATCAGGGCCTTCAGGGGACGATCAGGGGACGAGGAGAGGGGAGCGTTCCTCGTGAAAATTCCTTAGCTGCCTGGATTGTCATTGGCCTGCTTCCCGGGGCCTCTGCAGGCCCGTCACTCAGCAGGGCTCCAGAGGCAAGCCATAGTGGCCACAACCAAGCAAAGAGACAGGAAAGTGTGGCGGAAGACTAGGAATGCCCCCTTCTGCCTCATTACACTAGCTATGCTGGGCCTGGGCCTACTCAAGGAGAAGCCCCAGGAAATCCCAGGGCAGAGCAATGGGGCAGAGACCCACATAATGGCCCGAAAATTAGACCTAATACGGGAGATTACGCACTGTGTACTCTCGCGTATTAGGTCCCGAAGTGCCGGTTTCCTGCATGCACTGCGCATGCGCGGGAAACCGGCACTTCGGGTATTGCGAAGGGGGCGGTTCCTAAGTGAACCGCGTGCGCACTAGAGGTTGCGCGCACGCAGCACACTTTGTTTTTTTTTCAGGTTTGAACGCGCAGGTAAGTGTTGAAGATTTTACACATGAAGAAAGCAGGCGTAAGACCCCCTTTTAACAAGGTAAGTTAATTAAGTATTATTTTAAAATTTTTTCAACAGGTTTATCTTTTTTAGAGACTTTAAAGAAAGGTAAGTTTATTTTTATAACTTTTAAAAAGAATTTAAATTTTTTCAAAAATTTAAATTTTTGTTTAAAGTAGTTAATTTATTTAACTATAGTTATTTTATTAATGTGATGGCTTTTTAAAAAAATTAATTGAGCTTTAGCTGTTCTTTTGGGGGCTTGTTGTATTCATAGTTTTGACAGCTCTTCCTGTCAAAACTATGAATGAAAGATGGTGTGCTGCCATTGGCTCTAACTGGCCCATGTGATCCCAGAGGTCGCATTGAACTAATTGCGCCTCTGGGACACGCACACACTGCGCGCCGGCACCAGGGAGAGGCCCAGGAACTGAAGTTTGTGTGGGCCAAAACCATAAAGGCAGGCGCAGAGTGCGATATCGCGGGGGATCCTTACCCCCGCGGCAACCATCGAAGTCCAATTTCTGGGCCAATGGGTCTCCATCCCTTTCTCCTCTCTGCTGCACCTGGAATTGCTGTACCCTAGCTGCAGGTCAGATTAAATGCTCCCCTTCTGTTTTTGGTGATGTTGGTTGAGGGAGGAATTTTTTATATATATTATCCGAGCAAGTGGAAGAGGAACTTCAACATCTCATCCAAAAGACATTGACCTTGATATTCCTTTAATTCCCGCTGTTCCTCAAGGGCCGGCGTTGGAACCACTGCTCTTTTTTGATGTATAATTAATGAGCTGGACTTGGGTATACAGGGCATAATTTCAAAGTTTGCAGATGACACAAATCTCAGAAATGTAGTAGACAATGAGGAGGATAGTAATAGACTTCAGGAGGACACAGACAGACTGGTGAAATGGGCAGACACATGGCGGATTAAATTTAACGCAGAGAAGTGTGAAGTGATACATTTTGGTAGGAAGAATGAGGAGAGGCAATTTAAACTAAATGGTACAATTTTAGAGGGGAGCAGAGAGACCTGGGGGTGTACGTACACAAGTCTTTGACGGTGGCAGGACAAGTTGAAAATGCTGTTAAAAAGCATACGGGATTCTTGGTTTTATTAATAGAGGCATAGAGTACAAAAGCAAGGAAGTTATGCTAAACCTTTATAAAACACTGGTTAGGCCTCAGCTGGAGTATTGTGTTCAATTCTGGGCGCCACACTTTAGGAAGGATGTCAGAGTTTGGAGAGGTTGCCGAGGAGATTCACTAGACCCGGGTCCCTGGCGCTGTGAGGCAACAGTGCTAACCACTATGCCACCGTGTTGCCCTGTGCTGTATCATTCTTTGGGGGAGAAATTCAGTTGGTTAGCGCCTCCCGTTAGCACCTGGCAGGGGTGCTTACGGGGCACTAACGAAGTAGCGCCGGGGCGAGGCGAATCCAGCGCCGCACGCCAAATCCAGTCGCCCCTTAGCGCCGCTGCTAACAGTTAGCTCCTGGGGCTTTAGCGCCAGGCAGATCGTGACGTCAGTGAGCGTAGAAGGCTCACTCAGCGCCCGATCTACCAGATTGATCCTCGCCCCCTGCCTTAGCACCTCGCCCTGACAACGAGAGGAAGAGCAGGCGTGAAGCAGGTGGATGGCGGCTCCAGGGGCGATATTTAAAGGATGAGTCGCAGCTGTCAGGTTAGTGCTGTTTCACTGCTTCCTTGTCACTTTGCGATTGTGCAAGAGTTTAATTCAGTCATTTAAAGGTTCTTTAGTATCAGAGTGTTGTGGCTAGTAAAACATTTGTTACATTTATTCTGACAAAATTTCAAAGTACTACACATCGTTACGTTAAGGGGGGCGGTACTGGCAGTCGACCTCGCGCTCCAGAATCTACTGTGGAGGGAGCGGAGGTGTGGTCTTTTGGATGAGACATTAAGCTGAGGCCCCGTCGGCCCTCTCAGGTGGACGTAAAAGATCCCATGGCACTATTTCGAAGAAGAATTATCCCCGGTGTCCTGGCCATTATTTCTCCCTCAACCAACATAACCAAAACAGATTATCTGGTCATTATCACATTGCTGTTTGTGGGAGCTTTCTGTGTGTAGATTGGCTGCCGTGTTTCCCACATTACAACAGTGACTACACTCCAAAAGTACTTAATTGGCTGTAAAGCGCTTTGAGACATCCAGTGGTCGTGAAAGGCGCTATATAAATACAAGTCTTTCTTTTCTTTTTCTTTTTACATTTCCTTCCTCATCATCAGAGAGAAGCAGGACAAACATGCACATGGCTTTGCCAGGATAGCGGGCTTCCCCACGGTGCAGGGCGCCATTGACTGCACCCACATGGGTTTGCGGGCACCGCATAACAATCCTGAGGTCTTCCGGTACCGCAAAGGCTACCACTCACTTAATGTGCAGTTGGTGTGCGACCACGCACAGCGAATCCTCAATGTGAATGCCCACTATCCTGGCAGCAGCCATGATGCCTTCATCCTGCGCCAGACCGGTGTGCCAGCACTCTTCCAGCCACCACATCAAGCTCGCGGCTGGCTGGTTGGAGACAAAGGTTATCCGCTCTCCACCTGGCTCATGACTCCCCTCCGCAACCCCAACACTCGTGCTCAGCACTCATATAATGAGAGCCATGCTGCCACCAGGAACATCATCGAACAGACCATCGGGGTGCTCAAGCAATGGTTCCACTGCCTTGACTGCTCGGGAGGAGCCCTCCAGTACTCGCCGGAGCGGGTGTCCCATTTCGGCGTGGTCTGCTGCATGCTCCACAACTTGGCCATCATGAGGGCCCAGCCCTTGCCACCAGGGATTGCGGGACCACCTCTGGAGGAAGAACAGGGACTGGAGGAGGACGAGGACAAGGAGGAAGAGGAAGATGAGGAGGAGGAGGAGGAGGAGGAACAGGAGCGAGGGAGGAGGCAGCCACTCAATCGGCCAACTGGAAGGGTGGTCCGTGACCGCCTCATCAGACTGCAGTTCAAATAAATTAAACCCCAGATCCCCGTTGCTCACCACATCCCCATCATTCCATCCTGTCGCAGGCCATATCACAACGCAAAGCTGAAGTGAGAGACACCACAAAATCAGCTAATTAATAAATTTATCAATAGTCAGTGAACACGGGAATGGCAGCATAGTAGTTATGTTACTGGACTAGTAATCCAGAAGCCTGGACTACTGATCCGCGCGACCTGAGTTCAAATCCCACCACAGCAGCTGGGGAATTTAAATTCAGTTAATTAAATAAATCTAGAATAAAAAGCTAGTATAAGTAATGGTGACCATGAAACTATCGGATTGTTGTAAAAACCCATCTGGTTCACTAATGTCCTTTAGGGAAAGAAATCTGCCGTCCTTACCTGGTCTGGCCTATATGGGACTCCAGACCCACAGCAATGTGGTTGACTCTTAACTGCCCTCTGAAATGGCCGAGCGAGACACTCAGTTGTAAAAAGCCGCTACAAAAAACAATAAGGATAAAATCAGACGGACCACCCAGCATCGACTTTGGCACCGACTACGGACACGACAACGGCACACAAGCCTAGTCGACCCTGCAAAGTCCTCCTCACCAACATCTGGGGACTTGTGCCAAAATTGGGAGAGCTGTCCCACAGACTAGTCAAGCGACAGTCATACTCACAGAATCATACCTTTCAGCCAATGTCGCAAACTCCTCCATCACCATCCCTGGACAGGATATACCCATCAGGGGTGGCGGCACAGTTGTATACAGTCGGGAAGGAGTGGCCCTGGGAGTCCTCAACATTGACTCTGGACCCCATGAAGTCTCATAGCTTCAGGTCAAGTATGGGCAAGGAAAATTCCTGCTGATTACCACCTACTGCCCTCCCTCAGCTGATGAATCAGTACTCCTCCATGTTGAACATCACTTGGCAGAAGCACTGAGAGTAGCAAGGGCACAGAATGTACTCTGGGTGGGGAACTTCAACGTCCATCACCAAGAGTGGCTCGGTAGCACCACTGCTGGCCGAGTCCTGAAGGACATAGCTACCAGTCTGGGCCTGCGACAGGTGGTGAGAGAACCAACACAAGAGAAAAACCTAATTGACCTCATCCTCACCAATTTACCTGTCGCAGATGCATCTGTCCATGACAGCATTGGTAGGAGTGACCACTGCACAGTCATTGTGGAGACGAAGTCTCGTCTTGACACCCTCCGTTGTGTTGTGTGGCACTACCACGTGCTAAATGGAATAGATTCAGAACAGATCTAGCAGCTCAAAACTGGGCAGCTGTGGGGCAGCAGCAGAATTGTATTCCACCACAATCTGTAACCTCATGGCCCGGCATATCCCTCACTCTACCAGTACCATCAAGCCAGGGGAGGTGCCAACCTAGGGAAGCTGCAACACAGGACTACATGCATGCTGAAAAGCAGAAGCAGCATAGACAGAGCTAAGCGATCCCACAATCAATGGATCAGATCAAAGCACTGCAGTCTTGCCACATCCAGTCGTGAATGGTGGTGGACCATTAAACAACTAACGGGAGGAGGAGGCTCCATGAATTTCCCTATCCTCAATCATGATGGAGCCCAGCACGTGAGTGCAAAAGACAAGGCTGAAGCGTTTGCAACCATCTTCAGCCAGAAGTGCCGAGTGGATGATCCATATCGGTCCCACCATAGAAGCCAATCTTCAGCCAATTCGATTCACTCCATGTGATATCAAGAAACGGCTGAGCATACTCGATACAGCAAAGGCTGTGGGCCCCGATAACATCCCGGCTGTCGTGCTGAAGACTTGTGCTCCAGAACTAGCTGTGCATCTAGCCAAGCTGTTCCAGTACAGCTATAACACTGGCATTTAACTGACAATGTGGAAAACTGCCCAGGTATGTCCTGTCCACAAAAAGCAGGACAAATCCAATCTGGCCAATTACCGCCCCATCAGTCAACTCTCAATCATCAGCAAAGTGATGGAAGGTGTCGTCGACAGTGCTATCAAGCAGCACCTGCTCACTGATGCCCAGTTTGGGTTCCGCCAGGACCACTCGGCTCCAGACCTCATTACAGCCTTGGTCCAAACATGGACAAAAGAGCTGAATTGCAGAGGTGAGGTGAGAGTGACTGCCCTTGACATCAAGGCAGTATTTGACCGAGTGTGGCATCAAGGAGCCCTAGTAAAACTGAAGTCAATGGGAATCAGGGGAAAAACTCTCCACTGGCTGGAGTCATACCTAGCACAAAGGAAGATGGTTGTGGTGGTTGGAGGTCAATCATCACAGCCCAGGAGTTCCTCAGGGCAGTGTCCTAGGCCCAACCATCTTCAGCTGCTTCATCAATGACCTTCCCTCCATCAAAAGGTCAGAAGTGGGGATGTTCGCTGATGACTGCACAGTGTTCAGTGCCATTCACAACTCCTCAGATAATGAAGCAGTCCATGCCCGCATGCAGCAAGACCTGGATGACATTCAGGCTTGGGCTGATAATTTACAAGTAACATTCGCGCCACACAAGTGCCACCCAACAAACGAGAGTCAAACCACCTCCCCTTGACATTCAACGGCATTACCATCGCCGAATCCCCCACCATCAACATCCTGGTGACTCCCCAAAGCCTTTCCACCATCTACAAGGCAAAAGTCAGGACTGTGATGGAATACTTTCCACTTGCCTGGATGAGTGCAGCTCCAACAATACTCAAGAAGCTCGACAACATCCAGGACAAAGCAGTCCGCTTGATTGGCACCCCATCCACCACCTTAAATATTCACTACCTCCACCACCGGCATACTGTGGCTGCAGTGTGTACCATCTACAAGATGCGCTACAGCAACTCGCCAAAGCTTCTTTGGCAGCACCTCCCAAACCCGCGACCTCTTCCACCTAGAAGGACAAGAGCAGCAGGCGCATGGAAACACCACCACCTCCAAGTTCTCCTCCAAGTCACACACCATCCTGACTTGGAAGTATATCGTCGATCCTTCATCGTCGCTGTGTCAAAATCCTGGAGCTTCCTCCCTAGCAGCACTGTGGGAGTACCTTCACCACACGGTTTGCAGCGGTTCAAGAAGGCGGCTCACCACCACCTTCTCAAGGGCAACTAGGGATGGGCAATAAATGCTGGCCTTGCCAGCGACGCCCACATCCCATGAACGAATTAAAAAAAAACACAACAATATTGGCTAGTCACCGTTGTGCAATCCCTTAGTCCCTCTTGGGGCGCTGTGAGTGAATATCGCGGCACATCGCGCCACAGTACTGCAGGCCTTCCTCCCTTTCTTAAAGGGGAGGTGCCTAGTGCAGCGCGACCCGGGGCCCAGCTGGGCCACCAGGGATCGGAGTGCCAGCAAAAGAACCCGGCACTCAAGAGAAGTGCCGGGCTCATGGGGTGCAGCCGACACCCCGCAGGGGGGCTTCAGAGGAGGCCGGGGACGGCAGAGGCGGCAGGTGCTGGCAGGCGGCCAGCATCAAAAAGGGCCACCCAAAATCCCCCCCTTTAATTAGCGCCGCCCCGGCCACAGGTAGGCCCCCCTGACCCCGTCTGACATAGCGTCCGGTGGTAAGTCAGGGGGCGCTACCGAAGATCGTGGCCGGGGCGCGAGCGGGGCGCTGAGCACGGCGATGACGTCATCGCTGGCAGTGTAGCGCCGCGGGGCGCTAACAGGTTACCGCCGCCACTAACCTCCCACTGAATTTCGCGGGAGGCGTTGGTGGCGCCGCGCCCAGGCGCTAGTTGCTTTGCACCCCGGCACTAACGGGAGGTGCAAAGCAACTGAATTTTTAGGCCTTAGACTTTTCTGTAGGTAACAAGGTTTGAAGTGTTTGTGTAGTCCCACCTCATTGGGAGAACCTCTCTCACCAGTGACAGATCGCTTCTGTAACCTCACCTACAGCTGCCATCTGTTTTATCCTAAGGAGAGTGTCACTGGAGAGCCTTGGTGCAAGGGCTCACCTTTGTACAGTGATTGGCAGTGTTTGCAGCACCTCAATGCTGTCAAACACTGAAAAATCATCTGTCAAAAAAAAATGTGCATGTCCCCTTTAAGAAAACCGGCAGATGACGCGTCATCACCTGACGTCATCTGACACCTGGCTTTCTCTTAATTGGCCGGCAAGCCCGCAGGGCGAACTTAACAAGGCCAATTGACGTGAAATTACGTCTGTGCGTCGGGCGTCGTTGGGGGCGGGATCGGAACCCGCATGTCAGCTGACCCGCTCCCAACCTGCACCGAAAGGTAAGATCACAGCCCTTGTGTTTGATCCCACAGTGCTTATCCTTTCTATCAATAGGTGTATGTTGAGCTCTCCTATGCTTCAGCTCACTGATCCAACTGCTCCAAAAAACCATCGCCATTCAATGCTCCAATAGGTTACTGCTCCCTTGGGTAATTTCCAGGCCAATTGCTCCCTTCCAAAGTCAACGGTTCCTTCCAGGATTTGCACCCCTTGAATTTCCGCCCTTACCTCCTGGTGCACTTCTCCGTTTCTGCGCACGTGGCCCAGGAATCTCAGGGCTAGTATCCCTGACCATGCAGGACTCCCTCAGTACTGCACCGAAGTGCCCGCTTGTCCTGGAGTGGGACTCGAAGCTACAACCTTCTGCCTCAGAGGCAAGAACGGTACCAACTGAAACCAATCTGACACTTGCGCCAGAAGGTAAGGGGACAAACCAGGAGAAACAGGAAGGGAAGGTGGAACAATAACATGCGCCTTTAATGTAGAAAAACATCACAAAATGCTTCACAGAGGCATAATAAAAAAATGGAGTAATTCATAGAATCATACAGCACAGAAGGAGGCCATTCGGCCCATCGTGCCTGTGCCGGCTCCTTGAAAGAGCTCTCCAATTAGTCCCTCTCCCCCTGCACTTTCCCCATAGCCCTGCAAATATTTCCCCTTCATGCATATATCCAATTCCCTTTTAAAAGTTGCTATTGAATCTGCTTCCACCACCCTTTCAGGCAGTGCATTCCAGATCATCACAACTCACTGCGTAAACAAAATTCTCCTCATTTCCCCTCTGGTTATTTTGCCAATTATCTTAGATTTTATGCAATCAGTGCCTATTGTTTAAGATAGCATTGGAGCAAATGCTAATTCAAATTTATGTCAGGCTGGTATTGAGCAGTTTATTGGAATTCATTAGTGAAATGGAAATGAGTGAATGCTTGGGTTCACTGATCAATGTACGGTTGGATTTCATATTGTGATAAATGTTGGGGGTCATAAATTACAACAGAGTAGCTGGAAGACTTCAGAAGTTTGGAGTTTGGAATTAGAGGACAAGTGGGACTCCAAAATGAAACGACGTCTTGGAACGAGGAAGCATGTTCCTGTGAGGATCATTTTTTCAGCTATTGATGTGTGAAGTGGGCGGAACATCAAAGATCAGACAGTGCCCTACAAAGGATGTGCTGGTTGGGAAAATCACAAGGGACCATGCACTGCCAGATGGGTTAAATTAATTCTTTATATTTGTGAACAAATTCCAGATTCAGTCTAACTCGTTCGGGAATCTTCAGCACAAGCAGAGGTGAGCAGTACATGTGCTATAAAGGTACCCACAGCAGTAGGGGTGGGCTTGTCTGGGCTGTACATGGACAATTAGAATTACCGCTTAGAATAGAATTGTAATTTTAGTGCTATCATCATTAAGTTGTATTTTGTACCGTTACCAATGTCAGCATTAATCCCCAATCAAAGCGACTATTAAAACACAGGACTGGCTACAGTACGCCCAATGACTGAATCAGTTTATTGATCAGTAAAAGAGTCACACTTCTGCCAGATATATTCTGCTACATATGAAACTCTTACTTCTTCACCAGAACTGTTGGGAAACATATCATTGACTCTCATCAATCCGAGAGCAGTTTTAGGATTTGTAACCACTGTGTGATTCTTCTTAGAATAGTGCCGTGGGATTTTTTTGCATCTACATGAGAGGCAGATGGGGCCCTGGTTTAACGTCTCAATAACAACAACAACAACAACTTGTATTTATATAGCACCTTTAACGTAGTAAAACGTCCCAAGGCGCTTCACAGGAGTATTAAAAGACAAATAATTTGACACCGAGCCACATAAGGATAAATTAGGGCAGGTGACCAAAAGCTTGGTCAAAGAGGTAGGTTTTAAGGAGCGTCTTAAAGGAGGAAAGAGAGGTAGAGAGGCGGAGAGATTTAGGCAGGGAATTCCAGAGCTTGGGGCCTAGGCAACAGAAGGCACGGCCACCAATGGTTGAGCGACTATAATCAGGGATGCTCAAGAGGGCAGAATTAGAGGAGCGCAGATATCTCGGGGGAGGGGGGGGGGATTGTGGGGCTGAAGGAGATTACAGAGATAGGGAGAGAGGTGAGGCCATGGAGGGATTTGAAAACAAGGATGAGAATGAATTTCTCATCCGAAAGACAGCACCTCCGACAGTGCAGACTCTCTCAGTACTGCACTGGAGTGTCAGTCAAGATTATGAGCTCAAGTCTGTGGAGCGGGGCTTGAATCCGCAATCTGCTAACTTACACTGAGCCTCAGCTAGCACCTCCAAAATAGGCGTTTTTGGTTGAGGATAGCGAGGCTCAACGTTCACAACGTTCCCGCGCAACCCGGGTCCGGCTTTGTCAATGTTAAATTTTGCGCATGCGTGAAACTCTGTAAAGGGGCCGCACACCCAAAAAATAATTTACGGGGAACATTGGCGAGGCACGATAATACTTAACATGGCTGAGCCAAATCTGGAGGTGGTTGACACAATCAGTCTAGTAATGAACCACCAGATTTAGTTTAGCTCACATCTAACTCACACTAACCTGACCTGGTTGGGTTTGGTGGTGATAGTGTGTTAAAAAAAAAGTGAGAAAGTGTTAAATTTTCCAGTGCTAAAATCCCTCATCTTGAGCAACACAAAGATTCGCACAATAAAGAGACTGCAACCCATGAAAGCAATGCTGATTTCAATTCCATGAAGAAATGGCTCTGGCCTCTTCCCCCTCCTGGTCCTCAAGGACTGCATCAACTCTTGTCCCTTGGTGAGGAGTGTTGCCAGGGCAACCGTGCTTGGAGGACAGTCCCACGAGGCTCAGGGAGGCGATTCTCAAGAGCACAGCCTGCTACCAGCAGCTGAGGGCTGGAAGCTGCAAACAAGGACGAGAGCTTTCACCACTCCTCAACTGTTCAGATGGAACTTTTAGTGCAACCAGGGGCCCACATTGATAAAAGCAGCAATGGAGTGTCTGATTAGACATGGGATCTGCTTCAGACTTGGCGTCAGATAAAGGAATTGCGTGCGTAAAGGATTCTACTCAGCACATTGGGAGAGAGGAAGGCAGAGAAGGGAGGAGAGCAGAGAGGAAAATGAAGTGAAAGAAATAGAAAATAAGGGAAACAAATAAACACAGAGAAAGGATGAAGGGAGAGAAAAGAAGGAGGGAGTTACCATGTATATTGACAAAGTGACCCGTGTATAAGATGATCGCACTGCTTCCTGGTCAAGTTGATTTTTTTTTACAGCTTTCAATGGTGGCGATTCATGTTTGATGTGCTACCTGAAGTCACCCATCAGTCAACATGCTTCCCTTAGCCCGGAAAAATTGATTTAATTCACCGCAGAAGGTGGAATAAAATACAGATTGGTTGTTGCAGGTGGGGGATTAAAAAATAGATTGACTAGTAACCCAGCTCATTATTATTTTTGGTATCTTGCTGTGTGCAAAATAGTTGCGGCAAGTGCCTACTTAACAACAGCCACTGCACTTCAAAGTAAAGAACGAACTTGCGTTTATTTGGCAGCTTATTGTAGAGCGAGCCATGTTACAACCAACGGATCATTTTTGAAGTGCAATCATTGTTGTTAGTTTGGCAAACAGAACAACCAATTTGCACACAGCAAGATTCAAAAAACAGCAAATGAGCTGAATGAGCAGTTCATCTGTTTATGGAGATATTGGTTGCGCGAGTAATGTTGGCCAGGACCCCCTGCTCTTCTTCGAATGGTGTCGTGGGAGTTTTTGCACCATCCTGAGCAAGCAGGTAGGCTGAACGGCTCATCCAAAAAAGACACCGCGCTTTAACGCCCAAGTCTATGGTGGGGCTTGAACTTATAACCTTCTGAGGTTCTGTTATGAATCTGTTATCTGTGAAGCGAGTACTTAGACAGACTGAACCTTTGTTCCCGAATCACAGTGAAGCTTCATCCATTTAAGTGGGTAGGGACTTGACTCGCAGGACCTGGCTGTTCATAGTCCAAGTGTCCCTCTCTTCATTAGGGCAGTAGAGTAATATCTGACCCCTATCGTAGCTGGGTGTCCCTCCTATTGCAGTCAAATTAAATGCTTGGCATGAATGCATAAACGTCTGACACATCAAGAGTAATTAGACTACATGATATACACGACTTTGTGAGTGGGTGACTTTTCACAATAGAGTAGAGAAAGGCAATGTACGTGACCGGCAGAGGTATTTACAGTAGGTGTGGGGAGTCCCAGCACGAGTTTGCCACATCTTCTACTGTGCTGAGAGCGTAGGTTTGTCTATAAAAGAAAAGGCACCAACATTATCGTGTACTTTGCATTGAGCTGCTTGGAAAGCAGGTAATCCGTGGGACACGAAGACTGGGAGTCTATCTTACCAGGCCTGTGTACAGGTAAAGGAAAGTTGTTCAACTCAACTAAAACAACGCTTTATTTAAAGCCATTTTCTTTAACTTAATGCACAGAGGAGAAATACCTTTGGGCAACTTCAACTCAGGAGTAAATTAACAACAGGCTTCACAAGGCAAGAACTTTGCTCTCTTCAAAGTGTTTGTGATTTGAAGAAAATGCAAAAGGGCTGATTTCCCTCTCTTGGGTGCAGGTCATGTGTAAAAGGACATGTGTAAATAGGAGAATTCCCATTGGGAAACCCATTGATGACAGTAATGGTGCAACAAAGCATCATGAGACGTTAAGTGCCAAGAGTCAGGTGTTACACTGCTATAGGACAACAGGAGTGTTCTCTCCTTGTTCTGTCTCTCACCCCCTCTGTCTGTGCTGGGGCTGCGTTCTCTCCTTGTTCTACGTCTCTCTCCCCCCTTCTCTGCCTTTCCATTCTCCTTCCTCTTCAGCTGTTCCGGGACCTGTGGTCTCTCCTTGTTCCATTCTTCTTTTCACTCTCGTCTTGTCTGAAGATGGTAGAATTGGTAGAGTCGAGAGATGGTGAGCAATCAACTTGTTTATCAAGATGTGCAGTAAGTGCATTTATGTCAAGGATCATTCATTTAAAAACAGGAGTGAAAATTCAGCAAGATACCCTGAGATATAGTGTGCTGCCTTGTTTAATAAAAATGTCATATACAACCTTGCCGCTGTTCACAGATGGGAGCGCTTTTCATCTCTCTTTAGTAAGTTGCAGATTGCAATGTTGTCCAATGTTTTTACCCTTTCCATTAAATCTCAGGACCTAACCTTAACTGTGTATCATTTTAAGCAGATTAACTGGCAGAAGAGCCTCACATATTCAAGCTGAATCAGAAAGGAATATTCATCAGATAATTATTCACAGTATATTTTGTCCTTGTTAGTTGTACCACTCCCATCCCCACTTTATCCCACTCTTGACTCCTCACTCCCACCTCCAAGTATCTGCCTATGATTAGGAACCCAAATCTGAAATTTCTGCAATATCTTTCCTCCCAATAGAGGTTTTTAAAATTATGCAGGGGTTTGATAGGGTAGACGTATTGTTTCCACTTGTGAGGGAGATTAAAACAAGGCGCCATAAATATAAGATAGTCACTAATAAATCCAACAGGGAATTCACAGGAATCGTCTTTACCCAGAGAGTGGTGAGAATGGGGAACTCGCTACCACATGGAGTAGTTGAGGTGAATAGCATAGATGCATTTATGGGAAGCTAAATAAACACGTAAAGGAAAAAGGAATAGAAGAATATGTTGATAGGGTTAGATGAAGAGGGGTGGGAGGAGGCTCGTGTGCAGCATAAACACCGGCACGGACCTGTTGGGCTGAATGGCCTGTTCTTGGCTGTAGATTCTATGTCATTCTATGTAATCCCACCACCTGTCTGTATTTCATTCTCCCCAACCTGATCACCACCACCCGCTTGAGGCCTTCCACAACCGGTGGGCTCCGCAGAACGTTGATTGTATCATTAACAAAACAGAGCAGGTCATGATTTAGTTCTATTTGATTTTATACGTATTTCAGTTTGGACAGACTATCTGTGCCAGTCGTGCGCTAGTCGTGCCATCCTCGTGAGGGGGCATTCGTAGTGATCTTTTTGTTCTGTTGGCATTGGTCAGTTCAAAATAGTCCTGGTGGATTCCGGCTCACTGCCATTGGGCTTCCAGGATTGTGCAATTCTAGGGCTAATGTACCATTATATATTGGCCCTGAAATTCGCCTCTCCGGCTTGCCGCGGGGGTAAGGATCGTGCGCGCACTTACCTACCGCGCCTGCCGTTGACCTCTGGGCCCACGGGAACTTCAGCTCCTGGGCCTGCTCCAAGTGCCGGCGCGCAGTGCGTGCATGTCCCAGGGGCGTAGTTAGTGCGATGCATCCCCTGGGATCACGTGGGCCATGGAGAGCCAATGGCAGCAGATCATCTTTCATTCATAGATTTGACAGGAAGACCTGTCAAATCTATGAATTGAAATCGGCCCCAAAAGAATAGCTAAACTTAAAATAATTTTTTTTTAAACCATCACAGGCATATTGGACTGGGTACTGTGCAATGAGAAGGGACTAATTAGTAATCTTGTTGTACGGGGACCCTTGGGTCAGAGCGATCATAACATGATCGATTTCTCACTCGAAATGGAGAGCGAAGAAATTGACTCAGAGACTAAGGTCCTGAATTTAAACAAGGGGAATTATGATGCCATTAGACGGGAACTGAGTAGGTCTGATTGGACAACGTTCCTGGGAGGACTGGAGGTAGATAAACAATGGCAAGCATAGAATGACAAAATTGCAAAAATTGTTTATACCAATCTGGCATAAAAGGAAATCTAAAAAGGTGACTCAACCGTGGATAACAGGGGAAATTAGAGACAGCATAAAATCCAAAGATAGGGCGTATAAAATAGCCAAAAAAAGCGCCAGAGCGGAAGATTGGGAACAGTTTAAGATAGAGCAAAGGAGGACAAAGGGCTTAATCAAAAGAGGCAAAATAGCTTACGAAAGCAAGCTGGCGGAAAATATAAAAACTAATTCCAAAAGCTTTTATAAGTATATCAAGAGGAAAAGACTGGTGAAAACCAAAGTTGGTACATTGCAGTCAGATACGGGGGAATATATAACGGGAAGTAAGGAAATGGCAGACCAACTAAATGCATACTTTGGGTCAGTCTTTACGAAGGAAGACACAAAAAACCTCCCTGGGATATCGGGAAAAATAGGGACATTGGCAAAGGAGGAACTGACGCAAATCAATATCTCTAAGGATATGGTGTTAAGGAAGCTAAAGGGATTGAAGGCGGACAAATCCCCAGGGCCTGATAACATGCATCCTAGGGTACTGAAGGAGGTGGCCCTAGAGATAGCGGATGCACTAAGTATGATTTTTCAGAATTCATTAGACTCGGGAACAGTGCCCATGGATTGGAGGGTAGCTAACGTTACCCCACTATTCAAAAAGGGGGGATGGGAAAAAGCAGGTAATTACAGACCTGTAAGCCTTACATCAGTTGTGGGCAAAATGCTGGAGTCCATCATTAAGGATGAAATAGCCGAGCACTTAGCAAATGGGGACAGGATAGGACAGAGTCAACATGGATTTACAAAGGGTAAATCGTGCTTGACTAATCTATTGGAATTTTTTGAGGGAGTAACTGGTAAAATAGATGGGGGAGAGCCGGTAGATGTGGTGTACCTGGACTTCCAAAAGGCCTTCGATAAGGTCCCACATAAAAGATTAGCATGGAAAATTGAAGCTCATGGGATAAAGGGGAAAGTATTGACGTGGATAGAGAACTGGCTGTCAGATAGAAAACAGAGAGTTGGAATAAACGGCACATTTTCTGAATGGCAGGCAGTAACAAGTGGGGTACCACAGGGATCTGTCCTGGGTCCCCAGCTGTTCACAATTTACATTAATGACCTGGATCAGGGAGTCGGATGCAGCATTTCCAAATTTGCAGACGACACTAAACTAGGAGGGGGGGGTGGGCTCAGAGGAGGAGACCAGGAAGCTCCAGAGCGATTTGGACAGACTGGGTGATTGGGCGGATAAATGGCAGATGCACTATAATGTGGACAAGTGCGAAGTTATCCACCTTGGGTGCAGGAACGGGAGGGCAAATTATTATTTAAATGGCAATAAATTGGGAGAGGGGGAAGTACAGAGAGACCTGGGTGTTCTTGTACACCAGTCACTGAAGGCGAGCATGCAGGTGCAACAGGCGGTCAAGAAGGCAAACGGTATGCTGGTCTTCATAGCAAAAGGGTTGGAATACAGGAACAGGGATACCTTGCTGCAGCTGTACAGGGCACTGGTGAGACCACACCTCGAGTACTGTGTACAGTTTTGGTCGCCTCATCTGAGGAAAGATGTTCTTGCCATGGAGGGGGTGCAGCGGCGATTCACCAGGCTGATACCAGGAATGGCGGGATTGACCTATGAGGAGAGACTATGTAGTTTAGGGATGTACACACTGGAGTTTAGAAGATTGAGAGGGGACCTCATAGAAGTGTATAAAATTCTGACAGGTCTAGACAGACTAGATGCAGAAGGAATGTTTCCCTTGGCGGGTGAGAACAGAACTAGAGGACATAATTTAAGGATAAGGGCTAAACCATTTAGGACAGAAATGAGGGGGAATTTCTTCACTCAGAGGGTGGTGAACCTGTGGAACTCATTGCCACAGAGGGCAGTGTATGCCAGCTCATTAAATATATTTAAGAGGGAATTAGATATATTTCTACAGGCAAAAGGGGTTAAGGGTTACGGAGAGAAGGCGGGGACGGGATACTGAATTGGAGGATCAGCCATGATCTCATTAAATGGCGGAGCAGGCTCGAAGGGCCGGATGGCCTACTCCTGCTCCTATCTTCTATGTATCTATGTATCTATGTACTTTAAACAAAAATTTAAATTTTTGAAAAAATTAAAATACTTTTTAACAGTGCTAAAAATAAACTTACCTTTCTTTAAAGTATCTAAAAAAGATAAACCTGTTGAAAAAATGTTTAAATTATAATTAATTAACCACTTACCTTGTTGAAAACGGGTCCTGCGCCTCCTTTTTAAAAGCGCAGGTTCTTCAATACTTACCCTCCCGGAGAAACCTGAAAAAAAACCTAAATTTGTTGTGTTCACACAGCCTCTACCCCGCACGCGGTTCACCTCTGAACCGCTCCCTTCACCAGACCGGAAGTTCCTGTTTCCCGCGCATGCGCAGTGCATGCAGTAAACCAGCACTTCAGGACGCCTTACGGGTGAGTACACAGTGCGTACTCACCCGGGAAGGGCCGAATTTTTGGCCCATTAATCTGTATAGAGTATTAGTCTATATGGACACATATTCGAGCACACGCCATCCTATACAGCACTATTACAAATCCGATATCGTACTGATGTATATTACCTGTACAGCAAGCCCATTAGATTTCACTCTTCTCGAACACCAACCTTAAGCTCTTCCAATGCAGCATCTCATTGTTACATTAATAAACCTAAGAACAGAGTCACTGATCTCGTGCTCCCAATGGGAACGCCTGCTGAAAGGGTGGTGGATTGAAGAATTGACTGCAGTTTTTCCATTCCGCGTTCCCTTTCAGTGAGGCTGCCAGCATGGGATTTGCTCTCTTGCGTCCTGGCTTCAAGCACCCTTTCTGCCAAACTGTGCCACCTGCAGGATAAGCCTCTGTGTAAAGGACCACCTTCCTGACGTCTATGTTAAACTTGCGAGATGCTGTACTGGAAGAGGGAAGGATTGGTATTCTAGAAGGGGGAGATCTAATGAGCTTGGTACTTTGTCAACCGTGGCTCAGCGGGTAGCACTCTTGCATCTGCGTCACGAAGGTTGTGGGTTCAAGCCCCACTCCAGAGACTTAAGCACGCAATTCAAGGCTGACACTCCAGTTCAGTACTGAGGGAGCGCTGCACTGTCAGAGCTGCTGCCTTTCAGATGAGACATTAAACCAAGGGCTTGTCTGCCCTGGTAAAAGATTCCATGGCACTATTTCGAAGAAGAGCAGGGGAGTTCTCCCCGGTGTCCTGGCCTATATTTGTCCCTCGATCTAACATCACTAAAACAGATTACCTGGTCATTATCACATTGCTGCTTGTGGGAGCTTGCTGTGCACAAACTGGCTGCCGCATTTCCTACATTACAATATTGATTACACTTCAAAAGTATTTCATTGGCTGTAAAGCACTTTGAGAGGTACTGAGGTCATGAAAGGCGCTATACAAATGCAAGTCTTTCTGTCTTTAGTATTGCACTGCAGTGTAGTGCCAGCTAATATTTTAGGTACAAATCCTGTAGTGAGACTTGGATTCTGATATAAATGCGAGTTCTTCCTTTCTTTCACAGCCCTTTGCTTTCTTGCCCATCTACCTTGACATTAAATGTACATGACATGTACAGACCAGAAACAGGTTGTCCATATAACAAGATGTGCATACCTCCTAAACACACCCATACACCTCAGTCCCATTACTAATTTCAATGAATCTCCCAACAGTGGCCTGTTGTTGCTAAGCACTTACATCTGTGCTGAGTAGCCATTGGTAAAACAATACACCATATGCTTGATACGTATCTTAAATTGAATCGCATCTGTTCTATTTGCTAATTAGCGTGCTTCCTGACGCGAGCCTCCATCACAATCACACACCATTCAGAGCACACAATGGTTGAGCTCAGAAAGAACCATGGTGTCCTGGAAGAATCTGCATCGAGCCAACCTGCTAGCTCATCATGTTGGACACAGTGAAGACTTGTAATTGAAATGAGTCCAAATGGCCCCACTCCAATTCCCATGTGGACATAAGTTCATAGCACATAACTGCCCTGAGATTCAGAATAATTGGAACCTATTTAACAGTTTCATGGACAGAAAAGAGTAGCAATAGCGCCCAGGTTCCCAGTCTTCCTGACCTGGCTGGGTTCTGTGCCTCTTAGGTAGAATGCAATGACTGTCAAGTACTGGATTGCGGTAGTCTAGTGGTTATGGTACTGTACTCCTAATCCTAGTAGATCATGGGTTTGAATCCCACAATGGTCAATTGTTGAAACTTAATAAATCTGCTAATTTGTGGGTTGGCACCAGAAAATGTTGTAAAATCTCAATCTCTTTAGGGAAGGGAACCTACTACCCCTATTTGCTCTGGCTTGCAGTCCCACACTATGTGGTTGACTCTTAATGCCCTTAGGGCAACAAATGCTACCCTGCTAGTGTCACCCACATCCCAAGAACACCTGACCAAGGGGCAGCAGCTCCGAAAGCTTGTGATTTCAAATAAAGCTGTTGGACTATAACCTGGTGTTGTGCGACTTCTCACATTTGTCCACCCCAGTCCAACACCGGCATCTCCGCATCATCCCAAGAACAGTGATAGATACAGGTTGCAAGAATAGAACTGGAGGGAGAGAGACAAAAAACTCAGTCCAGACTAAGAAACTAGAATTTGCAGTGTTCACAACAGATGTGTGGGGGCAGGAGACTCACGTTCCAGAATTCAGCAAACAGCTCTGGCTGCACATTTTGCTCCTGTCCTTCGTCCTTCGAGTCAGACATTAAACCCCGTCTGCTCCCTCAGGTGGACGTAAAAGATCCCATGGCCATTATTTCGAAGAAGATTAGGGATGCTATCCCCAGTGTCCTGGCCAATATTTATCCCTCAATCAACATAACAAAAAGGGGTAAAAATTCAGTTGGTTGCGCCTCCCGTTAGCGCCTTAAATGGGCGCTAATGGGGCGTTAAGGCGCTAACGCCCGGGCGCAGCGCTGTTTGCGCCGCTCGAGAACTTAACTTGAGATTGTGCGGCGGCGCTAAAACTTACCGCTGCGACCACCTGCGCGCGCAGATTGTGACGTCATCCCGTGGTGCAACGCCCTTGGGGCGCCCCGGAGCGGAAATTGAGTGGCGCCCCCTGCCTTACCGCCTGGCGCTTCCAACGACCGGAAGACTGGAACGTTATCAATCGGTGTGGGGCTGGGGGGGGCGCTATTTAAAGGGGGCCTCTTCCTGTCTTTTTCTGTGGTCGACATTTATGCACCACTCGTTCTGAGAGAGAGAGAGAGATTCGGAGAGAGAGAGAGAGAGACTTCTACATTGACTCAACGCTTTGTGAGGTAGTTTTGCCTAGTTCATCCTAACTTTGCTGCTACTTTCGTTGCTGTACCTCATTACTTTTCTGGCAAAGAGAATATGGGGGCTGCAATGATTGGGGGCGTCGTCCTGCTCCAGCTCAATCGGAGGATAGTGAGACGCAGACAGAGAGTGGCAATGATGGCCAGACGGAGGAGGGCCATCAGGCGCATGTACAGGAGAGCTTACCCTCCCAGGGTATATCGTGAACAGCTCTCCTACATCCACATGTCCGAGGAGCTGTGTTTGCGAAGGCTGCGATTCAGCAAGGAGGTGGTCACTGAGCTCTGCCACCTGCTGCAGCCAGATCTGCAGCCTCAGCTGAGGTCCAGGACGTCTCTGTCGGTGGCAGTGAAGGTCACAGTGGCTTTGAACTTCTACGCCACTGGCTCATTCCAAGCTGCTGTTGGGGACCTCGCCAATATCTCCCAGTTTGCGGTGCATCGCTGCATCCGGCAGGTCACCAATGCCCTCTTCACAAGGAGACGAGACTTCATCTCCTTCCCTATGACCCCAGACAAGCAGCATGACCATGCTATGGGCTTTGCGAGGGTAGCGGGCTTCCCCATGGTGCAGGGCGCCATTGACTGCACGCATGTGGCTTTGCGTGCTCCGCAAGAGAATGCAGAGGAGTTCCGGAACAGAAAGGGGTTCCATTCCTTGAATGTGCAGTTGGTCTGTGACCACAGACAGGTGATTCTCGCTGTCAATGCCCACTATCCGGGCAGCTGCCACGATGCTTTCATCCTGCGCCAGAGTACTGTGGCAGAAATTTTCGAGGCACCGCATCAGCCAGTTGGTTGGCTTCTGGGGGACAAGGGGTACGCATTGAGCACCTGGCTGATGACACCGCTCCGTGCGCCAAACACCCCTGCTGAGCTGCGGTACCAGGAAAGCCAACAAGCAACCAGGAACATTATTGAGCGCACAATCGGCGTGCTCAAACAACGATTCCGCTGTCTGGACCATTCCGGAGGAGCCCTGCAGTACTCGCCTGAGCAAGTTTCCAAATTCGTAGTGGTGTGCTGCATGTTGCACAACATGGCAATCCTCAGGACGCAGCCAATGCCACCAGGCCTTGCAGCACCACAAGAGGAGGAGGAGGAAGAGGAGGAACAGGCCGAGGACGATGATCAGCAGCAGCACCAAGGCAGGAGGGCGGCCCACAATGGTCAAACTGCAAGGGCCGTCCGTCAACGACTAATAGCAAGCCGCTTCTAGGGCCCCTGCCAGTGCTACAAACACGAATCAACCCAGCACGCAACCCCTAAGCCGGCCAAGGCACCAATAATTCCAACCACCAGCCATGTATATTTTGAATACAGAAACTTATTTATTGTACAAACTCTGTGTGTGTCAATTCCTCATGACAAACTCATAGAAATAAACACAAAAAAACAGTCAATAACATAACTGGTTCTCACAACCTGGAGATAATGTCCAAAACACTAAACAAAAGTTGGGCCATGAACCTCGGCCTTTAATAAAAAAATGACCAGCATTTTGGCACACCTCCTACTTTTTGCCCTTCGAGGGTGATCTCCTTCCCTTGCGCACTTCCCCCCTTCTAACCCTACTGCTCCTCCGTAATGGGACCTCAGTGGCTGCAGCAAGGCTGGTGGAAGGCTGCTGCTCGTCAGACCCTGACACTGCAGATGCCCCTGAAGGACGGCCTCGACCACTTCTGGGCCTGGAGGGCCCGGCTGCAGACTGCACCAACTCTGCATGGGCGGCAGCAGTCTGTCCTACAGGCGGTGGCAAGTGCAGTGGAGAAGTGACAGTGTTGGCAGCAGGAATGCTGTCATCGTGAGAGAGGACAGCAACTCCCTGCTCGCCCGACACACTGGCACTCCCACGGGGCAGCACTTCAGCATCCGGAGCAATTTGCCGGAGAACAGATTGCTGGCCTGCTGCGGCGCGGTGACAGCCCCGGGGACATGTGCACGAACCATCGAGGATGGCAGCAGTCAGTGCTCGCGTGGCCTCAATCTGAGTCTGCATGAGAGCAGGCTCAGATGGGTTCCTGGCAGCCAGTGACTGAATTGCAGCAGTAAGCTTTAGTGTGGCATCCGCCTGTGCTACAGCGAAGTGCTCCACACTACTTGCCAGTGCCTCAATGCATTCGGGCACCCTTCCCACTGCACCCATGAGCTCAGTGTGCATGACCACCGCCTGGCTGTTCATTTCTGCAATCAGCCGCTCCTCCTCTGCGTCCATTGCATTAGGAGTGTCTGGCATACTCTCCCTCTGGGGAGAAGGCTCCCGTTCTTCCCTCCCCCCCCCATGGCGTTGCTGCAGCCCGCTGGGTCCTGGAACTTCACCATCATCAGCCCCTTCCCCCCTGCTCCCCTCCGGGGAAGGCGTGTTCCCAGTGTGGCCATGGGCTTCCTCGGGAGAGGGTGGCACTGATGCTCCGGCTTCCTCTTCCTCCTCAGCTGCAGCATCACTCCCAGTGGCAGCTTCAGGGACCATCTCCTCAGCTGGTGAATCACCATCTGAAAGCAGGGAGGTACAAGAGTGGCTTTAGCGTGAGGACAGGGTGGCAGTAAGGGAGGAATAAGTGCAGCGAGTTAGCAAGTTGGATTGAAAGTGTCAAAGGCTGGTATTGTGAGGGACAAGTGGAAGGACAGAGGACAAAAAGGTGATGACCTTACCATTGCTGTCCACAACGGGGTCGGCGTCTCCAGTGGCGACGGGACCGATCACCCGGCTTGCCACAATCCTGTGGACGCGCTCCTCCAGATCGCTGAGGGGTTGCAGCTGAAGCCGCCCTCCACCCGTCCGTTGCTGCTGTCTCCGATTATGAGCCAGCTTAGCCTGCAAGAAAAAGGACAGCATCTGAGTCAATATACAGCCATGGTCTTGCCTGATGTGCCTCCCATAGGTGAATAGCCCTTACAATATGCAGCCATGGTCTTGCCTGATGTGCCTCCCATAGGTGAATAGCCCTTACAATATGCAGCCATGGTCTTGCCTGATGTGCCTCCCATAGGTGAATAGCCCTTACTGTATGCAAAGTGTGGAATGTGTGTGTGTGTTTGATGAAAGGGCCATAGGTGTTGCATGAGTGTTGTGCATTGGGGTTTTAAGACCCTCTGGCCATAGAGTGAGGTTGAGATGGAGGGATGGAGAGGTATTGAGAAAAAGCCACTCACCCTGACGACCCGAGTGAGGTCGTTGAACTTTTTGCGGCACTGGACATGGGTCCTGGGCACCATGCTCCTGGAGGAGACGCTCTGAGCCACCTCCCTCCACACTCTTCTGAACTCGCGTGGCAAAGGCCTCCTGCCACTCTCCGGGAACAGCATGCATCGTCTGCGCTCCACTGCGTCAACCAGAGCATCCAAGGCCCGCTCGGTGAAGCGATGAGCGCGTTCTCTCACCCTCTCCATGCTTGGCAGCAAAATGGATTACAGGTCTCTCCAGGCTGAGATTCAAGGCTGCAATGAGCAGGGTGTGGCTGGGGAGCAAGTGGCCCCCCCCGCTTTAAGAAGTGTCCGGCGCCAGTGTGTCTGTGTTCCCTCGCTAACTGGCAGCAGCTGCGCTGCGCTCGTGCGCTGAGGTAGCGCCTCACTCCTAGGCCTTTGCACCTTAAGAGAGGTGTGCAGCGCCTAATTTAGCGCTCCACTCACCTCCCGGGGCGGTAAAAGTGAAGTTTCCTGTCAGTGCCGATAATTAGCGCCAGGCGCTAATATTTGCGCGCGGACGATATTTGCGCCCCAAATGGGGCGCGACCTAATTTCTACCCCAAACAGTTTATCTGGTCATTATCACATTGCTGTTTGTGGGAGCCTGCTGTGCGCAAATTGGCTGCTGCGTTTCCCACATTACAACAGTGACTACACTTCAAAAAGTACTTAATTGGCTGTGAATCGCTTTGAGACGTTCGGTGGTTGTGAAAGGCGCTATATAAATGTAAGTCCTTCTTTCTTCTTTTTTTCTGTCAAAAGCTGTCACCTCTTATTTTGCTCATGAATGTTTTCCCCGAGTTCCTCTGGCTAAATGTACCATGTGATGTGGACCAGCGCTGTGCAGAGCAGGAAGGTACCAGGTTCTGTTGGGTCAACCAGTGCAGCAAGACAGCGGGAGGCATTACAATTAGCCTTGGGGATGGGGGTGGGGCTGGACGGCCAAGAAGCGGAAAGTTTGCCATGGTTTCCATTCATCATCACTGGGGAATAGTCTTGTAGGGCATTGGAACCTGGCTGATTGTTCACTTCTTAGCTTTGGAACTTAAGGCCAATTCTCATGCCCAAAGGCATATATACTGTACATATGGGTTAAGAATTTACTAACTGTCGGCCCTTGTGTATCTCAGTGTTGGCTCCTGTACAAGTACATTACAGACCAGGCACAGGTGAACAACTTTTGTTTTCCTGAGGCTCAGTCTCACAAATACTGGACACAAACTGAGGCTGTTGGCCAGACACATCCTTGCGTTTGGAGGAAGGGTCAGCCCTTCAATCGGATTCAGGTGGGCTTCAAAAATTGTTTGACCGAGGTGGACGCTTGGCGTTGCTCCCTGACACGTGTAGCCATCTCTTTTTAATGGATGTGTCTGTCGAGAGGCCTGCAACCTTCAGAAAGACCATGAGCCAGCACCAGCTCCAATCCCCGCGGTACGGTCTGATCAATACTTCATTCCATTGTCCTGGTGTGCCACGGCTGAGCTGTGCCAGGCTGCACGCTGGAGCATCTGCTTGTTGGTTCCGCTCACTGAATACCCGAGCATCCATGAAACAAGGCTCATCTCAGGAGGGAGTTGGAGGGGACAAAAAGACACATGTGCTCACTTAACACAAACTGAACTATCAAGGTGGAGACTCTGTCTCAAAAAGATTGCTCACCGCTTCTGTGAATCACTGAATATCATAAAGCAAGACTGAAGTATGCAGCAACAGCAGACATTTTTATTTAAGTTTTTAAGGGAGAAAAATTAGGTTGGTTTGCGCCTCCCGTTAGTGCCCTAATAGGGCGCTAATGGGGTGCAAAGCAACCAGTGCCCGGGCGCGGCGATGTTTGCGCTGCTCACGAAATTGACCAGACATTTTGCGGCGGCGCTAAACACTACCACCAGGATCTCCTGCGCCCGCAGATCATGACGTCAGTCGAGCGTGCAACGCCCCGGTAGCGCCCCGGACCGGATATTGAGTGGCGCCCCCCTGGCTTACCGCCTGCCGCTAGCAACGACAGATTGAGGGGAGCGTTTTGCAGTCGGGAAGGGACTGGGGGAACGCTATTTAAAGGCGACCGCTTCCTGCCTTTTTTTGTCGGCGACATTTTTCCACCAAGCATTTTGAGAGAGAGAGAAAGACTTCTGGAGAGATTCAACGCTGTGTGAAGGAGTTTTGGGTACTGAGCAGCACTTTGCAGGTTTATTTTGATTTGACCTTCCTTGCATCGATTTAGAAGAGACTGTGGGGGCTGCACTCTGAGCTCTTACCCTGGCGCCTCTCCATTGTTCTTTCCAGCAGATTTGATGTACAGGTCTCTCTAGGCCAAGATTTTTGGCTGCAATGAGCAGGGTGTGGATGGAGAGCAAGATCGACCCTCCCCTTTAAGAACTGGTCGGCGCCAGTGTGTCTGTGTTCCATTGCTGACTGACATCACATGAGCTTCGCCAGCGCTCTGAGGTAGCGCCTCGCTCCTCGGCGTTAGCGCCTTAAGAGAGGTCTGTAGCGCCTGATTTAGCGCTCCAATCACCTCCAGGGGCGATAGAAGTCAAGTTTGCAGTCAGAGGCGATAATTAGCGCCAGGCGCTAAACTTTGCGCCCGGTCGATAATTGCGCCCCAAACGGGGCAATACCGAATTTCTCCCCCTAAGTCCCTATTTGCATGGAGTATAACATCTGGGAAAATTTGCAGGGCTATGGGGAAAGAGAAGGGGTTTGGGACTAATTGGAGAGCTCTTTCAAAGAGCCAGAACAGACTCGATGGGCTGAATGGCCTCCTTCTATGCTGTAAGATTCTATGATTCAATATTCAATCCAATTACATCTTGTATTGCACTCAGGCACATCATCCATATTGTAGTTTAAAGCAGGTCATTTAAGTTGGGCTGTCAGGATGTAACCCGAGATCATTAACTATGACATCAGCAAGGCTAACACAAGAGCTAAGCTTAATACTGTGAGCATCATTGAGTAGTGACTGTGGAACCGATGCCCTCCTAAGGCGTATGTTGATACCAGATTGCTAAATATTTTTTTGCTTCAATAAACCACTCTTTGATTACAAAAGAAAGAAAGGATCAGGGATTCTTGCACCTTGAATGAAGGGGAATTAATCAGTTAGAATCATAGAATCATAGAATAGTACAGCACAGAAGGAGGCCATTCGGCCCATCGAGTCTGTGCCAGCTCTTTCGAAGAGCAATCCAGTTAGTCCCACTCCCCCACTCTTCCCCCATATCCCTGCAATTTTTTCTCCTTCAACTATTTATCCAATTCCTTTTTGAAGGCTACTATTGAATCTGTTTCCACCACCCTATCAAGCAGTGCATTCCAAATCCTAACCCCTCGTTGAGTAAAAAACCTTTTCCTCATGTCGCCTCTGGTTCTTTTGCCAATCACCTTAAATCTGCGCCCTCTGGTTATCGACCCTTCAGCCATTGGAAACAGTTTCTCTTTATTTACTCTGTCTAAACCCGTCATGATTTTAAACACCTCTATCAAATCTCCTCTTAGCCTTCTCTGCTCTAAGGAGAACAAGCCCAGCTTCTCCAGTCTAATGTATACAAGTTAGATGGGTTGAACACTACATCCATGATCTTACCTTATATATAAAATAGCTGTGTGTTCCACATCTTAGGGTTTATCTTCCATGCTATAGGTTCTGCATGCTCAGTCTGCAGTCTCAGCTGTGGCTCAGTGGGTAGCACACTTGCCTCTGAGTCAGAATGTTGTGGGTTCACAGTCCCACTCCATGGACTTGAGCACAGAAATCTCAGCTGACACTCCAGCGCAGTGCTGAAGGAGTGCTGCAGTGTCGGAGGTGCTGTCTTTCGGATGAGAGGTTAAATCGAGGCCCCCGTCTGCTCTCTCAGGTGAACGTAAAAGATCCCATGGCACTATTTCGAAGAAGAGCAGGGGAGTTATCCCTGGTGTCCTGGCCAATATTTATCGCTCAAAAAACATTATCTGGTCATTATCACATTGTTGTTTGTGGGAGCTTGCTGTGCGCAAAATTGGCTGCCATGTTTCCCACATTACAACAGTGACTACACTCCAAAAGTACTTCATTGGCCGCAAAGCGCTTTGAGATGTCTGGTGGTCGTGAAAGGCGCTATATAAATGTAAGTCTTTCTTTCTTTACTTTGCTCACTAGAAAACAAATCTATCTACATGTGTACTTGTACCGGGGGAACTGGATGGTGACTATTTCCAGCTTGCATTCTGCCAGCCTTCTTACATCAGCTGCTCTCGACACTCTACAGTCCTGTTGACTTTTCTCTCAGAATTGTTTGGAATGTTTAAGGCAGTGCCCTTCAAAATGTTCGAAATACTCCAACTAGCGACATCAGGCTAAGGATCAGCCAAAGGTAGTTAAGGCACAATAGGACCAATTACAAGGTGGTATGCACTGGTTGTGATGTGTACCCGGTGTGAGAGAAGCCATCGACCCCAATTTTACTTGGAGTTTTGGAGGCACTGATGCCAGTATCATGCCAGGCAAGAGCTAGTCGGGGTTGGAAATTGGTGCGGGATATGTTTATGACTGGTCTCCACCCAGCTCACTCCCTTTTGCTGGTGATGTCAGAGAAAGAGGCGGGTGCTTATAAAGAGATTTTAATCTCGTTCATTGTTTGAAGATGAAAAAAATAAAGAAAATGAACCAATTTAAAAATGGAGAAAAAAAAGCTTTGCCCTAAACTAAATGCAACCGCCCATCCCACGAAGGCAAAAAGAGTATTTCACACTCACTCACAAAACAGCTAAACACGTCTCGCTACACGTTCGACTGCTGTAACAGGTGCAGACTGGGACTTCCATCTACTGGGTTCAGGTGCCCCGACTCTGCCGAATTCCTGGTTGGGTTTCAATCCTATCGCAATTCTTGTTGTGCTCAGGGAGCTAAAGATGAGGAGCCATTCCATAGGAACGCACAGAGGCAGGTCCGTGTTTATCGGAGATCAAGGGAGCCTCCCCTTAAATGCATCTATACTATTTGCTTCAACCACTCCCTGTGGTAGCGAGTTCCACATTCTCACCACTCTCTGGGTAAAGAAGGTTCTTCTGAATTCCCTATTGGATTTCTTGGTGACTATCTTATATTGATGGCCTCTAGTTATGCTCTGCCCCACAAGTGGAAAACACTCTCCCTCTGTCTACTCTATCAAAAGCTTTCATAATTATAAAGACCTCTATTAGGTCACCCCTCAGCCTTCTCTTTTCAAGAGAAAGCAGACCCAGCCTGTTCATCCTTTCCTAATAGGTATAACTTTGCATTTCTGGTATCATCCTTGCAAATCTTTTTTGAACCCTCTCCAGTGCCTCTATATCCCTTTTATAATATGGTGACCAGAACTGTACGCAGTACTCCACTAGTGTGGTCTAACCAAGGTTCGATACAAGTTTAGAATAACTTCTCTACTTTTCAATTCTATCCCTCTAGAAATAAACCCTAGTGCTTGGTTTGCTTTTTTTATGGTCTTATTAGCCTGTGCCACTACTTTTAGTGGTTTGTGTATTTATACTCCCAGATCCCTTTGCTCCTCTATCCCATTTAGATTCTTACCAGAATGTAATACCTAAGGAGAACGACCCCAGCTTCTCCAATTTCTCCACATAACTGAAGTCCCTCATCCCTGGTACCATTCGAGTAAATCTCCTCTGTACCTTCGCCAAGGCCTTGACATCCTTCCTAAAGTGTGGTGCCCAGAATTGGCCACAAAATTCCAGCTGGGACCTACCCGGTGTTTTTTAAAGGTTTAGCATAACTTCCTTGCTTTTGTACTCTTTGCCTCTATTTATAAAGCCAAGAAGGATCCCATTAGCCTTTTTAACAGCCTTCTCAACTTGTCCTGCCACCTGCAAAGATTTCTGTACGTAAACCCCCAGGTCTCTCTCTTCCTGCACCCCCTTTAAAGTTGTACCATTTAATTTATACTGCCACTCCTCAATCTTCTTTCATGTCAGGAACACGTAATGCAATTGTTTACCTCTGCGTCAGTTTAACACAGGCAATGACTATCTCCAACAAGTGAGAGTCTAAACACCGCCCCTTGACATTCAATGACATTACCATCGCAGGATCCCCCACCATCAACATCCTGGGGGTCACCATTGACCAGAAACTTAACTGGACCAGCCACATAAATACTGTGGCAACAAGAGCAGGTCAGAGGCTGAGTATTCTGCGGCGACTGTCTCACCTCCTGACTCCCCAAAGCCTTTCCACCATCTACAAGGCACAAGTCAGGAGTGTGATGGAATACTCTCCACTTGCCTGGATGAGTGCAGCTCCAACAACACTCAAGAAGCTCGACACCATCCAGGACAAAGCAGCCCACTTGCCATAAACAAATTAAAAAAAAAGTAACCCCGTGTATTTAAAAATAGCGGCGAGAGGGATTCGGTCCGAGTGCTGATAGGAGATCAGCTCTGACTGCAACTTGTCTCCTGGTGACCCGGGTGGATTCTGTACAGGCCATTGAGCAGCAGCAGGAGTGTCTGTAGGCAGGTCAGGGGTCAGCAGCATCTTTGGCATTGGAATAAAGAACACCAAATCTCATTGTCGACCAGGAACAGGGAAGGACCGTTTTTCTTCCATTTTTAATAAAAGTTTTATAAAAATGAAAAAAGGGATATGATTTAAAAATAAATCAAACCAGGGTATCTCTATTACTGAATCTCGTGCTGGGACTTTCCTTTAATGGTGTCATAGTTAGAGATTGTGTCAAATGACTGAGTTGTAATATTGTAAGGAATATGATTTTTCGAAGTGTTATGGTTTATGAAATCTAGCTTCCAGTGAGACGGGATGAACGCTACTCTTGGTCTAATAGCTGGTCTCACAAACACACAGCTATCAAACACGATAGCGCTTGAGTGGAGTTAATTAACGGGAGACCTGCCCATCTAACACTGGCCAATGGGGAGGACTCTATGGTAGAAGAAGTTGCGATTGCTCTCCTTCGAGCAGAGAAGGTTAAGGGGAAATTTAATAGAGGTGTTCAAAATGATGAGGGGTTTTGATAGAGTAGATAGGGAGAAACTGTTTCCAGTGGCAGGAGAGTTGGTAACCAGAGGACACAGATTTAAAATAATTGGCAAAAGAACCAGAGGGGAGATGAGGAGAATTTCTTTTACGCTGCGAGTTGTTATGATCTGGAATGCACTGCCTGAAAGCATAGTGGAAGCAGATTCAATAGTAGCTTTCAAAAGGGAATTGGATAAATACTTGAAGGGAAAAGAACAGAGGAGTGTGACTAATTAGTCAGCTCTTTCAAAGAGCCGGCACAGACACGATGGGCCGAATGCTGTATGATTCTATGGGGGAGAAATTCAGTATCGCCCCATTTGGGGCGCAATTATCGGCCGTGCGCAAAGATTAGCGCCTGGCACTAATTATCGCCACCGACTGCAAACTTGACTTTTATCGCCCCTGGAGGTGATTGGAGCGCTAAATCAGGCGCTTCACAGCTGTCTTAAGGCGCAAAGGCCGAGGAGTGAGGCGCTAACCTCAGAGCGCTGGCGAAGCTCATGTGATGTCAGTCAGCAATGGAACACACACACAATGGCACAGACCAGTTCTTAAAGGGGATGGTTGATCTTGCTTTCCATCCACATCCTGCTCATTGCAGCTTTGAATCTCAGCCTGGAGAGACCTGCACATCAAATCTGCTGGAAAGAACAATGGAGAGTACCAGGCAAAGAGCACAGAGTGCAGCCCCCACAATCTCTTCCAAATCGATACAAGGAATGGCAAATCAAAATGAACCTGCAAAGTGCTGCTCAGTACCAAAAACTCCTTCACACAGCGTTGAATCTCTCCAGAAGTCTCTCTCTCTCTCTCTCAGAATGCGTGGTTCAAAAATGGCACCAACAATAAAAGGCAGGAAGCAGTCGCCTTTAAATAGCGCTCCCCCTTTCCCTTCATGACTGCAAAACGCTCCCCTCAACCTGTCATTGCTAGCGGCAGGCGGTAAGGCAGGGGGCGCCACTCAATATCCGCTCCGGGGCGATACCGGGGCGTTGCGCACTCGACTGACGTCACGATCTGCCGGCGTAGGAGATCGTGGCGGTACTGTTTAGCGCTGCCGCAAAATGTCTCGTTAATTTCATGAGCGGCGCAAACATCGCCACGCCCGGGCGCTAGATGCTTTGCGCCCCATTAGCGCCCTCTTAAGGCACTAACGGGAGGCGCAACCAACTGAATATTTCCCCCTATGATTCTACATGATTCTATCTTGACTTTATCGGCAGCCCGTTTTACTTTTCTGCCAATTGTTATTTGCATTGAAGTCGATCGAGAGTCGGGAGAGACGTATAACAGGCTGCCGATTTGCTGTCACCCGTTTTACACTATCGCCCACAGTCACAATCTACCCCAGTGAACTCGAATGGCTGCCGACTTGAGCCGCGCTGTCTGTTCCCAGAATTGGCTCCAGTCGCCATTGGTGACTTTTGAAAACTGTTTCTCTCCACACAGCGGGATGGCGTCTGGGAAAAAGAACAATGCTATAAGTGTAACAACAACAGAAAACGCTGGAAAAACTCAGCAGGCCAGGCAACATCCGTGGAGAGAGAAACAGAGTTAATGTTTCAGGTCGAAGACCTTCGTCAGAACTGAGAAAAAAGCAGGAAATGAAACAGGTAAAAAAGCAAGTGGGAGGCTGGGGGGAGGAATAAAAGAACAAAAGGGGGGGTCTATGGTAAGTAGAGACATTAAGAGATGCTCAAGGCAAGACGAGATGGTAATGGGACAGGTTAAGAAACAAAAGGTGGCTTGAAGTGTGAAATGCTGGCAGAATGAGAGACAGCTGCCGTGGGGGGAGAGAGAGAAAAAAAAGGGAAAAGGCACAAACCAAAAGGGTGGGTAAAATGTATATATATATATATATATGGTAGGGGCAGAGGTTATGATCTGAAATTGTTGAACTCGATATCGAGTCCGGAAGGCTGTAAAGTGCTTAATCAAGAGATGAGGTGCTGTTCCTCGAGCTTACGCTGAGCTTCCGTGGAACAATGCAAGAGGCCGAGGACGGTGAGGTCTGAGTGGGCGTGGAGAGGTGAATTAAAATGACAAGGCGACCGGAAGCTCGGGGTCCCCCTTACGGACTGAATGGAGGCGTTCCGCATATAAGTCTGCTACCTTCACTGGAACAGTCACCACACTCTTCCTTCTCAGCCCAGTACTTCGCCCTGTATAAATAGGAACTCTGAAACAAAAAATGCTGAAGATGCACAGCAAGTCAGGTCTGAAAAAAGACAGGTTAATATTTCAGGTGTAGATCCCTCCATCAGAATAGCCCTGACGAAATGTCTCTCCCTGAAACATCGGGATGAAGTTTCTCTTGCGCAGCAGCACAAAGCAGGTGATGTTGAATCGGAAGCTCGTTTTAAACTCCCCCCCGCCCCCCCCAACTTCCCTTTTCCATTGAAGTCAGTGGGTGGAGTATAAAACGGGCTGCTGATTCACGATTGCCTGTTTGGTGCTACCACCCAAGACAAATTTCACCCCCCCATTAACCATTTTGTTCATAAATGCCGTTGGCCCTGCTGTCTAATCCAGGCTGACGCTTCAGTGCAGTACTGAGGGAGTGCTGCACTGTCAGAGGTGCTACCTTTCAGATCAAACGTTAAAAACCAAGGCCCTGTCTGCCCACTCAGGTGGATATAAAAGATCGCATGGCATGGCTGGAAGAAAAACAGGGAAGTTCTCCTCGGGTGCTGGTCAATATTTAACTTTCAACCAACACCTAAAAGCAAAATATCTGGTCATTTATCTCACTGCTTTATGTGGGATTTTACTTCAGGCAAATTGGCTGTGGAGTTTCCCTTCATTGCAACACTTCAGAAATACTTCATTGGCTGTAAAGCACGTTGGGGCATCTTGAGGTCCTGAAAGGTGCTATATAAATGCAAGTTTTTCCATAGGAAATCATGAGCTTAACATTTCCCACAGACTGAACTGTGTGAGCGATTCAGTTGGCCCAACGTTCCCAAAGAAGTGATCTTCTATGGAAGTTTAATTTTATTTTGGAACGCATCAAGAATTAACATCAGCTGTTTGTTACTGAAACATAGAAACATAGAAAAATAGGAGCAGGAGTCGGCCATTCGGCCCTTCGAGCCTGCTCCGCCGTTAAATATGATCATGGCTGATCCTCTATCTCAATACCATATTCCCGCTCTCTCCCCACACCCCTTGATGCCTTTTGTGTCTAGATTGATGCCTTTTGTGTCTAACGGGGAGGCAGGCTGATATCCGACTTTTCGCGGGAATGCGGTGGGAGTTGGCGCTATGTGGTGATGTTCAACGATGGGTGCTGTCTAGCAGGGACTGTGCAGAGTTTGGTGCTCACAACACGAGTCTCATTAGTCGACAATTAAGCCACATTATAGCTTTCCTTCTGTGACCTTTTGATAGGTTTGTTGGGTTTAATTAAACTTAAAGCTTGGCTGTCTGTCAGGAGGAGATTTTTCGCTTGGAACTGGTGATAATAAAGCACTGATATAACTCTAGGCTTTTCTTAACACCAATCATTTCAGTGAGATTATAAGTGTGCTCGCCAGCAGGGAGGTGGATCAGCCTGGGAGAATGCAGCACTGGGGAAATGATGCATTGCAGGTGCACAACAGAAAAGAAAGACTTGCATTTATATAGCGCCTTTCATAGCCACCAGATGTCCCAAAGCGCTTTACAGCCAATGAAGTACTTTTGAAGTGTAGTCACTGTTGTAATGTAGGAAACGCGGCAGCCAGTTTGTGCACAGCAAGCTCCCACAGACAGCAATGTGATAATGACCAGATAATCTGTTTTTGTTATGTTGATTGAGGGATAAATATTGGCCCAGGACACCGGGGATAACTCCCTTGCTCTTCTTCGAATAGTGGCCCTGGGATCTTTTACATCCACCCGAGAAGGGCAGACGGGGCCTCTGTTTAAGGTCTCATCCGAAAGATGGCACCTCCGACAGTGCAGCACTCCTTCAGCACTGCAGTGTTAGCCTAGATAATGTGCTCAAGTCTCTGGAGTGGGGACTTAGAACTTAAGACTTCTGACTCAGAGGTGAGAGTGCTACCAATTGAGCCAAAGCTGACAGCTAATATACTCTGGGTGGTCTGCTCGATACAGGCATCTGCATCGCAACCACAGTTTTGCTCCAATATCTACCTGCTACTGTTGGAACCGAGTGACAGCATTTTTCAGCCATGCCGTTAGATACAAGACCACACATTGATGTGCAAGATGAAATTATTTGGATTTCCAGTCAACTCCATTCAATTCCCTCCTAAAATCTGTTTGTTGTCTAACAGGTTGTTGAGATTGGCAGCGATAGGTTTGTTTCTTCACAATTCTCAAGCAAGAATGTAAGGCCCCATTTTAACACCCTCTGCCCCCCCCCGCCCCCACCTTCCATGTCCAATGAGAACAGGGCGTGCGGGGGGGTTAGAATATCTGCAATGCGGTGCTCACCTCGTCCTTTCCACAGGCAGGCCAGGGCCTCATTGACATGCGAAGGGAGGGGTCTGAGGATGAAATTCAGAACCCGCCACGATCTTTATGTGTCGGCCTTCTCCAGGAACACCGGGTGCCAAGGAGCAGCGGGCCCAGAGAAGGGCCGAGACAGTAAGTTCGATCAGAATTTTAATAAGGAGGCGGGTTGGGAGAGGAGGGTGCTAGAAAACGGTCGGGAAACCCGAGAGAACCGGTTTCCTGCAGGCTCTGCCGAATTTAATGGCAGGGCCAGATTTGCGCTTCAAACCTCTGTTTCCCACCCACAGCCAGCCAGATGGAGAGGCAGGCTGGCTTGCGGGCAGGTAGGCCTGAGGCGCTGGGCCGCAGAGAGGAGGGAGGGAGGGATCGGGTGGGGGCCGGGGGGGGGTGGTCGCGGGCCGGAGGAAGACAGGAGAGTGGAAGGATCGGGGCCGGAGCATCGGTGGGGGGGGGCGGGGTGGGGGGGTGCGGGGAGGGGATGGATCGGGTCCGGAGGAGCATCGGGACTGGAGGAGGGAGTCTGGGAAGGTGATCAGAGGCCTCATGGGGGGATCGGAGGCCTCGGGGGGGTGGTGGGAGTGGTCGGAGGCTTCGGGGGTGGGGTGGGTGGGTGGGAGTGAATCGGAGGCCTCAGGGGTGTCTCCAATCGCAGCGGGTGGCTGAGGCAGGGCCGCTGGATCCAGGAGCTAAGTGTAAAGGCACTTACCTCCTGGATCCAGCAGTCCTCACCTTACTTTAGCTGGCGGGCTTCCCCGAGGCCTGTGAAACCCAACCAGCCACAGTTAAATTTGAAACGCTGGTTAAATCTGAGGCACGCCAACCTCACTATAATATTTAAATGGGGGACCTGCCTCCTGGGAGCGAGTTGGCTGCCTGTCCCCCATCCCGCCTCTGTTAAAACCAGAAGTGGGTGGGATTGGAGGTGGGCTGGGGTCAGGATTCAGTTTTTTAACTCTTTAACCTCCCACCTGAGCACAACCCACCTGTTTTTTTGGGGGTTAAAATTCCCCCCTTCATTTTGTCTTGTAAGGTTTCCTTGTGGGCCAAGAGGAGCGGGAGTGCTTCTGTGGGCCCCTTGAGAAAACATTGGATCTCTCCTGCCCCGTTCCCCCGGGACCCCGGCGGGCAGCCTACTTCCCCGCTCGCACCCGTTGGCCTTAGGTCATTCCCGCTGGGATTGGGCAGGAGCCAGGTCATCGCTATGGTAATAAGACCCAGGAGTTAAAATGGCCCTGGGCCTTATGCCAGCAAGTCGGGGCGGTTTTGATATCCCAGCGCGAGACAGACAGGAGGTGGGTGGGGGGGGCGAGCGCCAGCTCTCCGAAGGAGTCGGCAAGGGGAATCATTGCCCCTGGTTACCATGGGGGCGGCAAACTGCCAGCGCCGAGAGCGGTCCCCATAGCCAACTCACCAATTAGCAGCTGAGAAATTGGACACTGCTGCAGGTTCTTAAGGACCTGCAGCAGCTTAAAGGGGAGGTACTTTTTTTGTGGGCAAAAGAAAGAAGCAACACAGTGGAGCTGCAGGAAGATGTCCATGGGCAACACAAGTTCCAGCAGGGCCCTAAGGTTTTTGGATGCAGCTGTGGGAGATGCTGGGTGAAGCAAGTGAATAGCAGAAAAGAGGTTTGGTTCCCCACAGATGGTAGATGGGTACCGTGGCAAATTGGTGAATGGGCATGGCAATAGGTGACACAACACGTGAATGCCACCAGCAGGTTCACCAAGACCTGGCTCAAGTCCCAGAAGAAATTAAATGATCTCACCAGGACCGTCAAGGTAAGACTCCCGATCACATATCTTGTACACTCTACACAGCCCGTCGAGGACTCTACCTTAGTCTCAGCACTATCATTCCTTCCCTTCCCCGCATTCCATGGCTCACCTCAAGTCAGCAGGCAATGCTTCACTGCACCTCCTCTCTGCTTGCACTCATACTCACAGAACCTGCTACTGCCCTCACAACTACTGTTCGCTTTGGCCACACTTGCTCTTCATCATGTCATCATGTACATTAAGGTAAGATGGCTCATACATGTTGAAAATCTTTGCTCAGGGTGCATATTAACCCACTTCCATCCTATCTGTATTATTCACTTGTGAGATCAATATTTTCACTGTTATTTGGGGCGCTAACTTCGCCATGGCGCTACTTTTAGCACCCCAAAAATGTTAGCACCCCACGCTGTAAATTCAGTGGGTGTGCGCCAAGCAGGAAGCGGGGTACTACTGGAAGCGCTCCCCCTCCATCCTGGGGCGCTGCAACTGAATATCGCGGCGTTACGTGCAACAGCGCCACGCACGTCGGCACGTAGCGCCGCGTCATTGCAGGCCTTCCTCCCCTGATTAACGGGGAGGGTCCTAGCGCTGCGCGCACCTGGGGCCCTGCTGGACCACCGGGGAGCAGGGTGCCGTGGAAATAGCCCAACACTCGAGAGGAGTGCCGGATGGAGCGATCGCGGCCGGCATCCCGAAGAACAAAGGGGGAAGGTGGCAGGTGCTGGCAGTCATCCCAAAAAAAATGGCTGCCCGACACCTGCCCTTTAACTTGCGCCGCCGCGACTGCGAAAACGCCCCCCTGACCCTGTTGGACATATAATCTGGCGATAGGTCAGGGGGCGCAACCGAAGTTTGCGCCCGGGGCACGAGCGGAGTGCCTCGCATGAAAATGATGTCATCGCCGGCGGCGCAGCAGCGCGGGACGCTACTAGCTACCACTGCCGCTACCTCTTGCTGTATTTCGCGGGAGATGTTAGCAATGCCGCGCCCGGGCACGAGGGGCTTTGCGCATCCCAATAGCGCCCCCGGGGGCATTAATGGGATGAGCAAAGCAACCCAATTTTTCCCCCATACACTTTAATTAACAAAATAATTAAAACAAGGCTATAACGGGATGGCAGTGCAGGTGATGTGCTGCAACTGCAGCATGTGGGGGTTTGTGGAGAGCATCGCGATCCCGACCTACCACGTCTGCAGTAAGTGTCTGCAACTCGAGGGACTTCAGCTCAGAGTTGTTTAGCTGGAGTCCGAGGTGCAGACAGTTGGGGCATCAGGGAGGGGGAGAGTTACCTGAACACTTTGATCCAGGAGGCAGTCACACCCCTTAGGTTAGGTAGTGGTACAGGTCTGGTTAGTGGTCAGGGACAGGAGGGTGTGACTGCAACTCAGGAAGGTAAGGGGACCCCAGGTGCAGTGCTGGAGGAGACTCAGCCTTTGCCTTTATCCAACAGGTATGAGGTTCTTGCTGCCTGTATGGATGAGGGCAAAGTCTGCAGCATGGATGAGCAAACTGACCATAGCACCATGGTGCAGAAGGCCATTCAAGTGGGTGGAGTGAAAAGGAAAGTTGTAGTGGTAGTGGACAGTATAGTCAGGGAGATAGATACTGTTCTCTGCAGCCGCGAGTGAGCGTTCCGAAGACTGTGTTGCCTGCCCGGTGCCAGGGTTAAGGATATCTCCTCACGGCTGGAGAAGAATTTGGAGTGGGAGAACTATCAAAGATTTACCAGACTGATATCTGGGATGGCAGGAATGACGTATGAAGAGAGATTGGGTCGATTGGGCTTATATTCGCTAGAGTTTCGAAGAATGAGAGGGGATCTCATTGAAACTTATAAAATTCTAACAGGACTAGACAGACTAGATGCAGGAAGGATGTTCCCGATGGCCGGGGAGTCCAGAACCAGGGGTCACAGTCTAAGGATAAGGGGTAAGCCATTTAGGACTGAGATGAGGAGGAATTTCTTCACCCAGAGAGTGGTGAACCTGTGGAATTCTCTACCACAGAAGGCAGTTGAGGCCAATTCATTAAATATATTCAAGAAGGAGATAGATATATTTCTTAAGGCTAAAGGGATCAAGGGATATGGGGAGAAAGCAGGGACAGGGTACTGAATTTGGATGATCAGCCATGATCTCATTAAATGGCGGAGCAGGCTCGAGGGGCCGAATGGTCTACTCCTGTTCCTATCTTCTATGCTTCTATGCTTCTATGGGTAGGGGAGAATCCAGTTGTCGTGGTCCACGTTGGAACCAACGACATAGGGAGAACTAGAAATGAGGTTCTGCTGAGGGAGTTTGAGGAGCTAGGATCCAAATTAAAAAGCAGAATCTCAAAAGTAATAATCTCTGGATTGCTACCTGAGCCACGCGCAAATTGTCATAGGGAGAAGCAGATCCAAGAGTTAAATGCATGGCTGAAAGAGTGGTGTGGGAGGAAGGGGTTTCGATTCATGGGGCACTGGCACCATTACTGGGGAAAGAGGGAGCTGTTCCGTTGGGACAGGCTCCACTTAAACCGGGCTGGGACCAGTGTCCTGGCGAATCGAATAACTTGGGCAGTCGACAGGGCTTTAAACTAAAAAGTGGGCGGGGGGGGTGGTGGTTGGGGGTGCGAGGAATCAGGTGAGGAGAAATTTAGAAATCTAAAGAGAAAAGTCAAGGCAATGGAGCACTGTAGTGATTTGGGTAAAGATAAGCAGTGTGTGACAGGAAGGGACAGAGAGTTTAAAGGTAATCGTGCATCAGCGAATAAGGTGAAAGCAGGAAATAATGGTAAAAGGTTAAAATTAAAGGCTCGTTACCTGAATGCACGAAGCAATCATAACAAAGTAGACAAACACGTGGCACAAATAGTCCTAAATGGGTTTGATCTAATAGCCATTGCAGAGACATGGTTGCAAGGTGACCAGGGTTGTGCACTTAAATATTCCAGGGTACTTGACGCATTGAAAAGACAGGCAGACTAGAACAGGAGAGGGGTGGGGGGTAGCCCTGATAATTAAGGATGACATAAGGACAGTAGTGAGAAAGGATCTAGGCTCAGAAGATCAAGTAGTAGAATCAGTATGGGTGGAGATAAGAAATAACAAGAGGCAGAAAACACTGGTGGAAGTAGTTTATAGGCCTCCTAACAGTAGCTATACCATTGAACAGAGTATTAATCAAGAACATAAGAACATAAGAAATACGAGCAGGAGTAGTCCATACGGCCCCTCGAGCCTGCTCCGCCATTCAATAAGATCATGGCTGATCATCGACCTCAACTCCACTTTCCTGCCCGATCTGCATATCCCTTGATTCCCCTAGAGTCCAAAAATCTATCTAACTCAGCCTTGAATATACTCAAAGACTCAGCATTCACAGCCCTCTGGGTAGAGAATTCGAAAGATTCACAACCCTCTGAGTGAAGAAATTCTTCCTCATCTCAGTCTTAAATGACTATGTCCCCTAGTTCTAGACACTCCAGCCAGGGGAAACAACCTCTCAACGTCTACCCTGTCAATCCCCTTCAGAATCTTGTATGTTTCAATGAGACCACCTCTCATTCTTCTAAACTCCAGAGAGTATAGGCCCATTCTACACAATCTCTCATCATAGGACAGCCCTCTCATCCCAGGAATCAATCTAGTGAACCTTCGTTGCACCAGAATCTAGCATGCAGGTACAGCAAGCAATAAGGAAGGCAAATGGCATGTTGGCCTTTATTGCAAGGGGGTTGGAGTATAAGAGTAAGGAAGTCTTGCTACAATTGTACAGGGCCTTGGTGAGACCACACCTGGAGTACTGTGCACAGTTTTGTTCTCCTTATCTAAGGAAGGATATACTTGCCTTGGAGGGAGTGCAGCGAAGGTTCACCAGACTGATTCCTGGGATGGCAAGACTGTCGTATGAGGAGAGATTGGGTCGACTAGGCCTGTATTCACTAGAGTTTAGGAGAATGAGAGGGGATCTCATTGAAACGTATAAAATTCTGACAGGGCTAGACAGACTGGATGTAGGGAGGATGCTTCCCCTGGCAGGGGGGTCTAGAACGAGGGGTCACAGTCTCAGGATGCGGGGTAGGACATTTAGGACTGAGATGAGGAGAAATTTCTTCACTCAGAGGGTGGTGAACCTGTGGAATTCTCTACCACAGAAGGCTGTGGAGGCTAAGTCACTGAATATATTTAAGAAGGAGATAAATAGATTTCTAGACACAAAAGGCATCAAGTGGTATGGGGAGAAAGTGGGAATATGGTATTGAGATAAAGGTTCAGCCATGATCATAGTGAAGGGCGGAGCAGGCTCAAAGAGCCAAATGGCCTACTCCTGCTTCTATTTTGCTATGTTTCTATGTTTGATACCACTTCCTTAACAATGGATTCCAGCATTTTCCCAACGACTGATGTCAGGCTAACTGGCCTGTAGTTCCCTGTTTTTTCTCCCCCTCCTTTCTTGAATAGCGGTGTTACATTTGTGACCTTCCAATCCGCATATACTACATCCACTGGTTCCCCTTTATCTACCCTGCTAGCTACATCTTCAAAAAACTCTAATAAATTTGCCAAACACGATTTCCCTTTCATAAAACCATGTTGACTCTGCCTAATCATGTTATGATTTTCTAAGTGCCCTGATATCACTTCCTTAACAATGGATTCCAGCATTTTCCCGATGACTGATGTCAGGCTAACTGGCCTGCAGTTCCCTGTTTTTTCTCTCCCTCCTTTCTTGAATAGCGGTGTTACATTTGTGACCTTCCAATCCGCTGGGATCATTCCAGAATCTAGGGAATTTTGGAAGATCAAAACCAATGAATCCACTATCTCTTTAGCCACCTCTTTTGGAACCCTAGGATGTAAGCTGTCAGGTCCAGGGGATTTGTCGGCTTTTAGTCCCATTAGTTTCTCTAATACTTTTTCTCTACTTATATTAATTGCGTTAAGTTCCTCACCCTCAATAGACCATTGGTTCCCCACCATTTTTGGTATGCTTTTTGTGTCTTCTACTGTGAAGACAGATACAAAATATTTGTTTAACGTTTCTGCCATTTCCGTATTCCCCATAATAATTTCTCCTGTCTCAGCCTCTAAGGGACCAACGTTTACTTTTGCTACTCTTTTCCTTTTTACATACTTGTCGAAACTCTTACACTCTGCTTTTATATTTCTTGCTAGTTTTCTCTCATATTCTATTTTTTCCCTTTTTATCAATTTTTTGGTCAACCTTTGCTGGTTTCCGAAATTCTCCCAGTCCTCGGGCTTACTATTATTTTTTGCAACATTATTAGCTTCTTCTTTCAATCTAATGCTATCCTTAACTGCTTTAGTTAGCCACAGTTGGATCACTTTTCTTGTGGAGTTTTTGTTTCTCAATGGAATGTATTTTTGTTGAGAATTATGAAATATTTCTTTAAACGCTAGCCACTGCTTATCTACCACCATACCTTTTAATCTATTTTTCCAACCTATCTTAGCCAACTCGCCCCTCATACCTGTGTAATTGACTTTATTTAAGTTTCAGACTCTAGTTTCGGACTTTGGCAAGTCACTCTCAAGATTAATGTGAAATTCTATCATATTATGATTACTCTGCCCCAGTAGATCCTTTACTATGTGATTGCTAATTAACCCTGTCTCATTAAACAATACAAGATCTAAAATAACCTGTTCCCTAGTTGGTTCCATTACACATTGTTCTAGGAAACTGTCCCAAATGCATTCCATGAACTCGTCCTCCAGACTACCTTTGCCAATTTGATTTGTCCAGTCTATATGAAGATTAAAGTCCCCCAAGATTATTACATTACCTTTGTTGCAAGCACCTACTATTTTTTGATTAATATTCTGTCCAATGGTAGAGCTACTGTTAGGGGGCCTATATACTACTCCTACCAGTGTTTTCTGCCCTTTGTTATTCCTTATCTCCACCCATACTGATTCAACTTCCTGATCTTCCGAACCGAGATCCTTTCTCTCTACTGTCCTTATGTCATCCTTTATTATCAGGGCTATTCCCTTCCTTTTCCATTCTGCCTGTCTTTTCAAAACGTCAAGTACCCTGGAACATTTAGTTCCCAACCTTGGCCACCTTGCAACCATGGGCTGGATTTGGTGAATGGAGACTAGTTGGAGGTGGGATTGCTGCTTGTTGTGTCAATGTCCTACCTCCATCCTCGTCTGACCAACCAAAGGGATTTTCCCCTGATTGACCTTGTTAAGCCTTCCCTGTGGGCTCAGCAGGCCAATTAGGGAGGAAGTCACTGACAGAGCACGTCAACATCAGACGTGCTATCTGTCAAGACTTCTTGAAAGAAGAAATGTCAGCGTTTGACAACTCTGTGAAGCTGTCAAACGCTGACATTCTCTGTAGTTTGATGACTCCTTGTGTTCAGGACTCGTCAAACCTTTCAACTTTGTAAATTTCACATGGCTGTTGGTTCGGAGGATCCAACAGCCAGTCTGTGAAATCCACAAGTAGGATGTCGGGTCTCCCGATCCAGCGCGGCTGAAGGCTGTAGGAAGAAAACAAGGTAAGTGAACGTTTTTTAAAACTTATCACTCACCTTCCATACTTACCACTCCACACTTGCACCCATCACTCACCTCTACACCTTACTTCCAGGTGACTCTGACCACCGCAGACCTCCTCCACGTCTCCTCCAACCCGGCCGGGTTCTCCGAGGTCGGGAAGCCTTCACCTGTGAAGGTAAAATGGCACTAATCCTTTTTGCTGCCTGTTAACTACCTGTTAACAGGCAGTTAAAAGGATTAAATGCCTTTCCCGCCTCCAGGAGACGGGACCCGAAGCAGCACATCTTCCCGCCTCCTGGCAAAAGGGCACGGAGGCGGGATGGGGCGGGTTTGCCATCCGCCCCCACTTTCTGCTACTTTACCGGCAGTCCCGCCTCCATACCCGCCTCCTCGGGGCTGAGAAAATCCAGCCCCATGTCTCTGTAATGGCTATTAGATCAAACCCATTTATCTCTATTTGTGCCATTAGTTCGTCTATCTTGTTATGAATGCTTCGTGCATTCAAATAAAGAGCCTTCAATTTAAATGTTTTACCATTATTCCCTGCTTTGACCTTATTCTCTGCTGCACTGCTACCATTAAACTCTCTGTCCCTTCCTGTCACACTCTGCTTATATTTACCCAAATCGCTACACTGCTCCATTGCCTTGACTTTTCTCCTTAGATTTCTAAATTTCCCCTCACCTGACCCCTCCTCCGCCCCCCCCCCCCCTTTTTAGTTTAAAGCCCTATCTACAGCCCTAGTTATTCGATTTGCCAGGACATTGGTCCCAGCCCGGTTTAAGTGGAACCCGTCCCGACGGAACAGCTCCCTCTTTCCCCAGTACTGGTGTCAGTGCCCCATGAATTGAAACCCCTTTTTCCCACACCACTCTTTGAGCCACGCATTTAACTCTCTGATCTGCTTGACCCTCTGCCAATTTGCGTGTTGCTCAGGTAGTAATCCAGAGATTATTACCCTTGTGGTTCTGCTTATTAATTTAGACCCTAGCTCCACAAACTCCCTCAGCAGAACCTCATTGTTAGTTCTACCTATGTCGTTGGTTCCTACATGGACCACGACAACTGGATCCTCCCCCTCCCACTCCAAGTTCTTCTCCAGCCACAAGGAGATATCCTTAACCCTGGCACCGGGCAGGCAACACAGCCTTTGGGACTCTCTTTCGTGGCGGCAGAGAACAGTATCTATCCCAATGAGGAAATAATAGGAGCTTGTAATGAAGGTAATACAATAATTGTGGGGGGACTTTAATATCCATATAGACTGGGCAAATAAAATTGGCAAGGGTAGTCTGTAGGACGAGTTCATGGAATGTATTCGAGACAGTTTCATAGAACAATATGTCATGGAACCAACCAGGGAACAGGTCATTTTAGATCCTGTTTTGTGTAATGAGACAGGGTTAATTAATAATCTTATCGTAAAGGATCCTCTAGGGAAGAGTGATCATAATATGATAGAATTTCACATTGAGTTTGAAAGTGATATTCTTAAGGCTGACACTAGTCTTAAACTTAAACAAAGCCAATTACATAGGTATGAGGGGAAATTAGATTAAAAGGTATGTCAATAGATAAGCAGTGGCAATCATTTAAAGAAATATCCCAAAATTCTCAATGAATATACATTCCATTGAAAAATAAAAACTCCACGGGAAAAGTGATCCATCCGTGGCTAACTAAAGAAGTTAAGAATAGTATTAGATTAAAAGAAGAGGCTTATAATGTTGCAAAGAATAGTAGTAAGCCTGGGGATTGGGAGAGCTTTAGAAACCAGCAAAGGATGACCAAAAAATTGATAAAGAGGGAGAAAATAGATTATGAGTGTAAGAACATAAGAACATAAGAAATAAGAGCAGGAGTAGGCCATTCGGCCCCGCGAGCCTGCTCCACCATTCAATAAGATCATGGCTGATCTTCTACCTCAACTCCACTTTCCCGCACTATCCTCATATCCCTTGATTCCCTTAATATCCAAAAATCTATCAATCTCTGTCATGAATATACTCAACGACTGAGCCTCCACAGCTCTCTCGGGTAGAGAATTCCAAAGATTCACCACCCTCTGAGTGAAGAAATTTCTTCTCATCTCAGTCCTAAATGGCCGACCCCTTATTCTGAGACTGTGACCCCTGGTTCAAGACTCCCCAGCCAGGGGAAACATCCTCCCTGCATCTACCCTGTCAAGCCCTGTAAGAATTTTGTATTTTTCAATGAGATCACCTCTCATTCTTCTAAACTCCAGAGAATATAGGCCTAGTCTACTCAATCTCTCCTCATAGGACAATCCCCCCATCCCAGGAATCAGTCTGGTGAACCTCCGTTGCACTCCCTCTATGGCAAGTATATCCTTCCTTAGGTAAGGAGACCAAAACTGTACACAATACTGCAGGTGTGGTCTCATCAGGGCCCTATATAATTGCAGTAAGACATCTTTACTCTTATACTCAAATCCTCTTGTAATAAAGGCCAACATACCAGTTGCTTTCTTAATTGCTTGCTGTACCTGCATGTTAACTTTCAGTGATTCGTGTACAAGGACACCCAGGTCCCTCACAACACAAACATTTCCCAATCTCTCACCATTTAAAAAATACTCTGCTTGATTGGCACCCCATCCACCACCTTAAACATTCACTCCTTCCACCACCAGCGTACCGTGACTGCAGTGTGTACCATCTACAAGATGCACTGCAGCAACTCGCCAAGGCTTCTTCGGCAGCACCTCCCAAACCCGCAACCTCTACCACCTAGAAGGACAAAGGCAGCAGGCGCATGGGAACACCACCACCTTCAAGTTCCCCTCCAAGTCACACACCATCCTGACTTAGAAGTATATTTCCGATCCTTCATCCTCACTAGGTCAAAATCCTGGAACTCCCTCCCTAACAGCACTGTGGGAGTACCTTCACCACACGGACTGCAGCGGTTCAAGAAGGTGGCTCACCACCACCTTCTCAAGGGCAATTAGGGATGGGCAATAAATGCTGGCCTTGCCAGCGACGCCCACATCCCACAACCGAATAAAAAAAAATATGGGGATAGGGCAGGAAAGTGGAGTTGAGGTTGAAGATCAGCCATGATCTTATTGAATGGCGGAGCAGGCTCAAGGGGCCGTATGACCTACTTCTGCTCCTAATTCTTATGTTCTTATGTTCTTAAGAAGGGACAACTACCTTCCTGTCCCAAGATTCTATCCCAACCTAAAATCCAACTCAAACTCAGACCTAAACTCAAAGCCCACCCCAAACCGAAACTTGAACCTCAAACTCAACCCCATTCCAAACTCTAAACCCAAATACCAACCTCAACTCAAGCTCAAACCTTAGCCCCAACCCAAATCCAAATCCCAACCGAGACCCAATCCCAAATGCAAACCCCAAACCAACCCCAAACTAAACCCAAATCTCTGTCCACATCCCAACCACAACCACAATTGCAACCCACATCCAAATCCACAGCCCAACCCCATTCCAAACCCAATCCTAAAGGACTGAACCGTAAGATTTTTTGCGACAATTTTTTTTTGCCCATCAATGTCAGTGCTGGCATCAGATTATTTCATTGCAGGTTCAATGCAAAGTAAGGCTCCGTCTAAGTTGATTGATCAAGCACTCCCATGTTGGGCTGTAGTAAGTGGTAACCTGCCTTACTGCATCTCAATAAGTCACTATTGCTTTATCCAACCACCAGAGGCCATCCAAACATGGTGATGAAAACGAGGTCAGATCTGGAGAGAATCAGGCTCTAAGTACTTGAGAGATCTCCACAGAGAGGTGGGAGACAGGCTCACACTGTGAATAACATGGAATGAAGTCGTTGTTAGAGTTGGGGAGATATTTGAGTCTGTGGGGTATTTGTGCAGACTGGGAAGGGGCATGGTTATATCTCATGATGTAACAGTCAATAGCGTTGTTGCTAATCTGTGTGTTAATTAAAGTGTGAGAGATAATGTTAATGACAGGTGGATAATGAGAAGAGAGCTATTGCTCAGAGTACAGCAATGTTGTTAATATATTCCGAGACATTCCAATTTCATGGTTGTCTCTCACCTCTGATAATTTACTCTGAGAGAGGCAGGTTCTCTCAGATTCCAGAACTGTAAACATTACAAATGTTCCGTGGGTGTTGGAGCTGATTAACTGATAGAGGAGATTACCCGCTGTTCCCGTTGGTTGTAAACATTCCTGAAATCAATACATAGTTTTCAAGAGTCAACAGCTTGTTCACTGAGGCGAGACGTATCTCACTGCTTCCTGGGAATGGGGAGTCATGGCCTGCTGAAGCAAACTATCCTGTGATTTGAAATATTGGGGAATGTGTGTCAGGGCCAACGGATTGGGATATCTGTGTTTAAACTCCTCTGCCTGAGATACTCCATGGAAAGCAACACGTTTTATCACTCCCAATGCCCAACTTGAACATTGGAGGGGAACTTGGAGATGGTGGTGTTCACATGCGCCTGCTGCCCTTGTCCTTCTAGGTGGAAGAGGTCGCGGGTTTGGGAGGTGCTGCCGAAGAAGCCTTGGCGAGTTGCTGCAGTGCATCTTGTAGATGGTACGCACTGCAGCCACGGTATGCCGGTGATGGAACGAGTGAATTTTTAAGGTGGTGGATGGGGTGCCAATGAAGCGGGCTGCTTTAACTTGGATGTTGTCGAGCTTCTTGAGTGTTGTTGGAGCTGCACTCATCCAGGCAAGTGGAGAGTATTCCATCATACTCCTTACTTTTGCCTTGTAGATGGTGGAAAGGCTTTGGGGAGTCAGGAGGTGAGACACTCACCACAGAATACCTAGCCTCTGACCTGCTCTGGTTGCTACAGTATTTATGTGGCTGGTCCAGTTAAGTTTCTGGTCAATGGTGACCCCCAGGATGTTGATGGTGAGGGATTTGATGATGGTAATGCCGTTGAATGTCAAGGGGCGGTGGTTAGACTCTCGCTTGTTGGAGATAGTCATTGCCTGGCACTTCTGTGGTGCGAATGTTACCTGCCACTTACCAGCCAAAGCCTGAACATCGTCCAGGTCTTGTTGTATGCAGGCATGGACTGCTTCATTATCTGAGGAGTTGTGAATGGCACTGAACACTGTGCAGTCATCAGCGAACATCCCCATTTCTCACCTTATGTTGGAGGGAAGGTCATTGATGAAGCAGCTGAAGATGGTTGGGCCTAGGACACTGCCCTGAGGAACTCCTGCAGCGATGTCCTGGGGCTGTGATGATTGATCTTCAACCACCACAACCATCTTCCTTTGTGCTAGGTATGACTCCAGCCAGTGGAGAGCTTTCCCCACGATTCCCATTGACGTCAGTTTTACTAGGGCTCCTTGATGCCACACTCGGTCAAATGCTGTCTTGATGCCAAGGGCAGTCACTCTCACCTCACCTCTGGAATTCAGCTCCTTTGTCCATGTTTGGACCAAGGCTGTAATGAGGTTGGGAGCCGAGTGGTCCTGGCGGAACCCGAACTGGGCATCAGTGAGCAGGTTATTGGTGAGTAAGTGCCGCTTGATAGCACTGTCGACGACACCTTCCATCACTTTGCTGATGATTCAGAGTAGACTGATGAGGCAGTAATTGGCCAGATTGGATTTGTCCTGCTTTTTGTGGACAGGACATATCTGAAGAGTTTTCCACATTGTCGGATAGATGCCAGTGTTGTCTTTTGCGCTCACGTGCTGGGCTCCACCATCATTGAGGATGGGGATATTCATGGAGCCTCCTCCTCCCGTTAGTTGTTTAATGGTCCACCACCATTCACGACTGGATGTGGCAGGATTGCAGAGCTTTGATCTGATCCGTTGATTTTGGGATCGCTTAGCCCTGTCTATAACATGCTGCTTCCGCTGTTTAGCATGCATGTAGTACTATGTGGCAGCTTCCCCAGGTTGGCACCTCATTTTTAGGTACTCCTGGTGCTGCTCCTGGCATGCTCTTCTACACTCCTTATTGAACCAAGGTTGGTCCCCTGGTTTGATGGTAATGGTAGAGTGAGGGATATGCAGGGCCATGAGGTTACAGATTGTGGTAGAATACAATTCTGCTGCTGCTGATGGCCCACAGCACCTCATAGATGCCCAGTTTTGAGCTGCTAGATCTGTTCTGAATCTATCCCATTTAGCACGGTGGTAGTGCCACACAACACGATGGAGGGTGTCCTCAGTGTGATGACGGGACTTCGTCTGCATAATGACTGTGCGGTGGTCACTGCTACCAATGCTGTCATGGACAGATGCATCTGCATCAGGTAGATGAGGACGAGGTCAAGTTGGTTTTTCCCTCGTTTGGTTCTCTCACCACCTGTCGCAGGCCCAGACTGACTGTTATGTCCTTCAGGACTCGGCCAGCTCGGTCAGTAATGGTGCTACCGAGCCATTGATAGTGATGGACATTGAAGTCCCCCACCCAGAGTACCTTCTGTGCCCTTGCTACTCTCAGTGATTCTTCCAAGTGGTGTTCAACATGGAGGAGTACTGATTCATCAGCTGAGGGAGGGCGGTAGGTGGTAATCAGCAGGAGGTTTCCTTCCCCATGCTTGACCTGAAGCCGTGAGACTTCAGGGGATCCGGAGTCAATGTTGAGGACTCCCAGGGCCACTCCTTCCTGACTGTATACCACTGTGCCGCCACCCCTGGTGGGTCTGTCCTGCCAGTGCGACAGAACATACCCAGGGATGGTGATCAAGTAGTTTGGGACCTTGGCTGAAAGGTATGATTCTGTGAGTATGGCTATGTCAGGTTGTTGCTTGACTAGTCTGTGGGGCAGCTCTCCCAATTTTGGCACAAGTCCCCAGATGTTGGTGAGGAGGACTTTGCAGGTCGACTGGGCTGGGTGTGCCGTTGTCGTGTCCGTAGCCGGTGCTGAGGTCGATGCCGGGTGGTCCGTCCGGTTTCATTCTGATTATTGTGTTTCATAGTGGTTTGTTACAACTGAGTGGCTTGCTACTACATCTCTACTGATGTTAATCTAATTGGTACAAAGCCCAACTGGTTCACTAATGTCCGTCAGCAAAGGAAATGTGCCGTACTTACTCGGCCTGGCCTACATATGACTCCAGTCCCACACCAACATGGCAAGCCACTCAGTAGCACCAAACACCGTACCACCTTCTCAAGGGTAACTGGAGATGGGCAATAAATGGCAGCCTTGCCAGCGACACCCACATCCCGAGAATGATTTTTTTTTAAATTTCCTCACAGTGTTGAGTTCAGTAACTCCTTCCAACCATTAACTTAATAATCATTTGCTTTGTAAACAAAAGTATTTGACATTGAAGAGAAATAGACAGAGAAAGGAGGATGTTAAGAAGAATCAAATGGTTTATTAACAGTGACGTTTACTCTTCAGTCCTGCCCCAAGCCTCAAGCATCAACGCCACTCTGGACAGGAGGCAGATCTACCTACCACAAGGAGTTAGATGGCTCAACACTGGGAGGAGTTGAACCTCTGTCCCTCAACGTCACAAAGTGTTTCTGCATCAATGCCCTCCACCATCCCATTAATAGGAGTGCTTCCTTAAAAGCGTACTGACAATGAGGTCCTATCTATGAGGGCCATCCACAGGTGTGGGAAGTGCTTGATGGGGCAATCTAAGGGTAGCTTTACTGCACATTTAACCTGTACCTGACCTGTTTAACAAGCTCTAATGATGTGATACTGAGGCTATGACAAGCAGAGGTCCTAATGGTATAACTGCTCAATATGTGCACCGTCGACCTTACTAAGAGCCAAGCAACACAGAACACAGTATGGCACAGAAGAGAAATGGCTCAGATTCCACCTATAACTGGGAAAATCATCTTCTCCGAGAGCTTCCCAGATGAGATGTACCATCTTCCAGCAGACCCTTTATGTCCCAATATGGATTCTGCTCTCTTTAGAGCAGGATATTGTAGTGTAATGGTGTTGAAACCGTTGTATTCTGGGAAGCTCAAATGTAATGGGCTTTTGAGCCACATTATGGGATTCTGGGAAACTGGTAGGTTAACATTGGAAAATAGGAACATAGAAACAGGAGTAGGCCATTCAGCCCCTCGAGCCTGTTCCACCATTCAATTAGATCCTTGAATTAGGAGAAAGCTGTCAATGAGAAACCAGGCCTAAAGACTAACCCACACACATCCAGACGGCCATCAAGTGTCTTGGAAAGAGACATGAGCACTCTTCAGTCTATAAAACTGTCCCCTTACATAGGATTACATCGGATATACCGCACAGAAACAGGTCATTCGGCCCAACCAGTCCATGCCGGCATTTATGCTCCACTCAAGCCTCCTCCCATCTTTCCTCATCTAAATCTATCAGTATAACCCTCTATTCCCTTCTCCCTCATATTCTTATCTAGCCTCCTATTAAATGCATCTATACTATTTGCCTCAACCATTCCCTGTGGTAGCGAGTTCACAGTCTCACGACTCTCTGGGCAAAGAAGTTTCTTCTGAATTCCCTATTTGATTTCTTAGTCAGCCTGGAAGTAACAAATGGGTCACTTTGTTTGTGAAACCAGTCAAATGGACACACAGAGATTGCCCTTAAAAGACCATGGGGTAGAAATTAGGTCGCGCCCCATTTGGGGCGCAAATATCGTCTGGACGCAAATATTAGCGCCTGGCGCTAATTATCGGCACTGACTGGAAACTTCACTTTTACCGCCCCGGGAGGTGAGTGGAGCGCTAAAGCAGGCGCTGCACACCTGTCTTAAGGCGCAAAGGCCAAGGAGTGAGGCGCTACCTCAGAGCGCTGGCGAAGCTCATGTAATGTCAGTCAGCAATGGAACACACACACAATGGCACGGGCCAGTTCTTAAAGGGGATGGTTAATCTTGCTTTCCATCCACATCCTGTTCATTGCAGCCTTGAATCTCGGCCTGGAGAGACTTGCACATCAAATGTGCTGGAAAGAACAATGGAGAGTACCAGGCAAAGAGCTCAGAGTGCAGCTCCCACAGTCTCTGCTAAATCGATACAAGGAATGGCAAATCAAAATGAACCTGCAAAGTGCTGCTCAGTACCCAAAACTCCTTCACACAATGTTGAATCTCTCCAGAAGTCTCTCCCTCTCTCTCTCAGAATGTGTAGTTCAAAAATGCCACCAACAATAAAAGGCAGGAAGAGGCCCCCTTTAAATAGCGCCCCCCCCCCAGCCCCACAGCAATTGATAGCGTTCCAGTCTTCTGGTCGTTGGTAGCGCCAGGCAGTAAGGCAGGGGGCGCCACTCAATTTCCGCTCCGGGGCGCCACAAGGGCGTTGCACCATGGAATGACGTCACAATCTGCGCGCGCAGGTGGTCGCAGCGGTAAGTTTTAGCGCCGCCGCACAATCTCAAGTTAAGTTCTCGAGCGGCGCAAATATCGCTGCGCCCGGGCGTTAGTGGCTTTGCGCCCCATTAGCGCCCTCTTAAGGCGCTAACGGGAGGCGCAACCAACTGAATTTTTACCCCCATGAAAACTAGTCTATGCTTTTGATTTCATAAGAACATGTGAAAATTTGACCATCTGTAACTTACCCATCAACACATTGGAAGGGGCTCACTTGACCCAGTTATCCCCTTCTAACTAGACATTGAGATTTGAACCAAGAAAGAGAGTTTGCCAGTTAAATTTAAGATATAAAAACGGGCCATCTCTTTGTTTTGCAGTCAGTTGGCTAGCAGAAGTCTGATGTTATATCGGAACATATGAACAGAAGGAGGCCATTCAGCCCCTCAAGCTATTCCGTCAGTCAATCCGATCATGGCTGACCTTTTACCTCAACTCCATTTACCTGCTGACGTAAGAAAACTCCTGGGCACTCGGTCTAAGCGTTAAACAAAGCTTTAATCAACTGTTTTACAACATGGAGATCTAGTTGCGTCCTTCTGTAGGGGGTGGTGGGTGTGTGTCAGCTTCACCTCTGACTTATGAGCGGTTCGAATCACTCCCACACCCTTGGTTCTAGACCTTGGACTTATTTGGGGGTTATGACAAAAAATTCAGCAGACAACTGGTTTTGGTGCAAGAAACTTTGATCTTTATTCAAGAGAGAAAATATAACACAACAATCTTAACACTCTAATAAAATGGGGAACACTTCGATACACGTGAGGGAAATTACAGTAGAAAAATACCTCACCCCTCCCAATCCCACTTTACTAACTAAGTTGGGCTCTAGAGGACCAGGGATAATGCTCACCAAACGAATCCTTGACAGTTGAGCTGGTTCGCGGTTTCGGGGTTCGCTGGATGTGTTGGTTGGTGCCTGCCGTACCCCAGACGCGGTAGAGGAATTCGACTGCGTGTCTGGTCAGTCTTCGCGAGTCCGCTGATGCGGTAGGGTGCGTATTGGATTTAGCGGGTGAGTACCCACTTTTCTTCTGTTAGAGTTAGGGTTTAGAATCTTTTTAAGTAAAAATCTTACCCAGGGGTAAGTCAGGAATAGATTGCAGAGTGGAAAACTTGCGAATCTTCGGTTTTCTCCTGAGTTGGTTTTCTTTGGTTGCGGTGGCCCAATATTACCCAGTTGGTTGGTGGTAATATTCGGTTGGTTGTTTTGTAAGGCCCTTGTTGCCGCGAGGTGTCTGATGGTCACTGGAACTGTTGCTCTGGTCTCTTCTTGTGTGTTGACCTGCTTCTAGAACTGTGAACTTCTTCGAACTCGATGAACTCCTGAGAACTGCCCAGAACTGTCGAGCTTGTAGAGAAGTTGTTGTAACTGTGTAACTGCTGAACTGTCTTCTTGAGAAAACAGGCCCTCAATTATACTAATTGGGGCCTCCTAATCTGCGCACCAAATCAGTCCCGGTTTATTGTAAGATTTTGGCGGGCTCGTTAACAGTAACTTGTTTACGAATGTGTGAAGTGGTTTCAGGAGGGTTCCATGAGCTGTTGAGCTCTTACTTGATTGTAGTCATTGTGCTCAGGTTTCGAGTTTCCTGACTGGGCCTGAGATTTCTATGGAGTGGGGCGAGGTGATTTGTTTTATGCATGTTTTGGATGGGTCCTGTAATTTGGGTGGGGACTGCTCTTTCGTGGGTCTATTGTTAGAATGTAAATTGTCTGATAGGGGCTGAGTGACGTTAAACAGTTCCCCAGACAGTTTGATTAACTCCAATACTCAAACCGTCTATTACAGAGGTTGTACCCATCTCCTGTTGCAGCCTTTTCCTTTACAAGTCCAAACATGCCTTTTTAAAATACCAAATCTTGGTTTTTGACTTTGAATCTCCCTCTGTTAGGCCCAATACACTTTATCACCCTGAAGTGGTTAGAAAAGAGTCCAAAGTCCTTTTCTTTAGGGTTTTTCTCCGAGTTTTGGGGGATCTGTGAATTTTGAGAATCTTACACTTCACTAGTTCTTGTTAAAAAAAATGTCCTGCGCAAGCTGGGCCCGTGCCCGAGTATTTATACTCTCCCTGGACAGCGCCACCCGTAGGCCACTCAGTATTATTTCATAAGTCTTTCTTTCATGAATGACAGATTCATGTCACCTGCCTTAGCTCCATATCTCTCGATACCCTTACCCAACAAAACTCCATCAATTTTTGCTCCAATTGACCCCCCCGCCACATCCATAGACTTTTGGGGGAGAGAGTTTCAGATTTCTAATTTTAAGATTGGGCCCTCTTGTTCTGGATTTCCCCAACCTGAGGAAATAGTTTCTCTGTACCTGCCTTATCGAATCCCTATCGTTTTAAACACCTCGATCCGCTGACCCCTCAACCTTCTAAACTGAAGAGGATACAAGCCAAGTTTATGCAACCTGTCCTGACAATTTAACCCTTTAAGCCCCGGTGTCAGTTGGCCGAATGCAGGCTGGGGTCAGCTCCTTCGGTCGACAGTCAATTGGAAAGAGTCAGCCTTGGACACCTGTCAGCAGAAACCAGCCATCGCCTCACTGTCCACAGCCAGTTCAGGCAGAGTCAACTCAGGGCAGTGAGGCAAGAGCAGAGTGCTCAAGAGATGAGCACGGAAGAGTGGCGGAGGTTTTGTGTTCAACCTGTAAAGTGGTATCACCATGGTATTTAAACTCCTACCTCGGAGCGTATGTGAGGCAACAATTGTGAATGGGAGCACAACCGTTAGTTAACAGCTAGGAAAGGAAGAAGATTGACTAGAGATAGTTGGAGATGGTGACGCACTGCAACCTTTCAGAACAGAGTCAACCGAGAAATCGATCTACCAAAGGACTGGGTGATAAATGAACTAAGCCCTCGGTCAGTTTAATAACCTCCGTCTAAAGGCCCAATGCAATCGCCGGCTGTGAACTAAATGTGTGACGATGCTGACTGCAAACTCAAATGTTAATCAAAGGACGGCTATAAGTAAATGGTTAATTTAAGGACCGCTGCAAACTCAAGGCCTAATCTAAAGCTCCACTGTAACTAAACGTTTACTTAAATGCTGCTGTGAACAGATGGTCTAACTAGCTGTGGTAATACCGAAGCTTCATTGTATGTCAATATTAGTGTGTTAATGTAAATGTATTAAACGGTAGCGATACAATATCTGAATTAGTCTTTTATCACTCTGGTAAGGGGAATTAGCTCACTTTGCTTGGGTTGTACGGCAATTCCACATTAATTGGCTCTGGATGTCAATATTAATTTCATCTGGTCCTGGATGTAAGGCGGTTCAGAGCAAACTGAAGTGGCAAATTATAAATCCCAGGCACATATAGTAGAAATCCGATCTAGTCTGTATGTCCATGCGATGAGACACAAAAGGACATAAATTCAGCGTTGTTGTGCCATTTCACAGTCATAAATGGGCGCAGCGGTGACGAATTTAGCAGTGCGGCCTGCCCCCGATCTGCCCGCCCTTTCGGGCCACTGCTAAATTCATCTGGGCCTTTTCTTAGGCAGCACTGGTGGCCGCCTTAAACAGGCGTTAGGCCCCTTGAATATGTTAACAAGGCGCCTAATACTTGCTCAAGGACCCTTTGGATAAATTCATCAGCACTGAGCGGAGCAGGCACCGTGTTTATGTGTGTGTGTCTGTGTTGGTGTCAGTATCTGTGTGTGTGTGTCTGTGTATGTGTGTATCTATGAATGATTGTGTGTGTATGTCTGTGCGAATCATAGAAATTTATGGCACAGAAGGAGGCCATTCGGCCTATGTGTGTGTGTGTGTCTGTGTGTGTATCTATGTATGACTGTGTGTTTATCTGTGTGTGTATGTTTGTCTGCATGTGTGTCTATGTGTGTGTGTATGTCTGCGTGTGTGTCTGTGCGTGTATCTATGTATGACTGTATGTGTGTGTCTGTGCGTATGTCTGTACCTGTACATGTTTCCGTGTAACAGCTGCAGTTGCTGATTATTCCCAACTCTTCCTACCCTGTCGTCACTGTACTGATTTATTCTCTCTTTCTGACAGTTGAGCTGACAAGCAGTCGGTCGAGAGCCATACACAGGGCAGCGAGCTCCAGAAAACATGAGTTTGAAACATTGGGAACAGGGTGAACCTTCAGCCCTTCCTTCAGCGCGGAGCGGGATAGATGAGAGCCTCTGACAAAGCCAGCTGCCTTTATGATAATGAGCTAGATTCAGCACACAGAGATCAAAGCGCCGACCTCTCTGGAGCAGCAGGGCCTGATGCCTTTGATCAAACCCCAAGAAGTTCCTAATCCCTGAGCTCACTCTCTAAAGCAGTGCTTAGAAGTTAATTTAACAAGACAAGCTTTAGTAGATTAAGGAAACTGGTAGGAGCACTTGGAAGGCTAGTGCTTGAGAGACTGGTCACACTTCAGCTGATGTGCCTGTTACACATTGCAGGTCTTCCCTAGGTACTCTCTTGGGCTCAGCCTCACTGTGTCCTCCCATAAGTAGATCCAGTGTCCCTTATGATCAGGAGCGCCACTGCCCAATATTGTGTCACACGATAGCATGACCCGGGGGAGTGGGGTCGTAACAATTAAACTCCTCATTATGTGACCCAGATAATCTCACGCATGCCCTCATGTTCATCTACCTAATTAACCAGAAAATGGACTGATAAACTCTTGTGTAGGGTTGTTAACTCTTTAGGGTGCGAAAGGCAAGAATCAACCGAGACTGAAACACTTTAAAATGGTTTTAAACACTCTAAATAATTTTATTGACAGTTTTCCAGACAAGGAGGCTATACAACCATATCCGGGGAGTGCAACCCCAAACTCAGAGTGATCAGTTCCTGTGTTTTGGAAGACGAGGGGTTAATTTTTTGTCGGTGACTTCTTCTTTGCTTCTTGTGGTCTCCTAAAAATCATTGTTAAACCTGTGTTTTTATATCCGTCTGCTACTGGGCAGAGTAATCATAAATGGACATTGTTTTTCTTTCATTTCCCACAGTTCAGCAAAGCAGCTGTCCTTTGTTATTCTCTGCTAATCTGTCGCTGTCCTTGAAAGGTGCAGCAAGCTAGTCTGCCACGCATACTTTCTCAAGGCAGCTTGGTGCAATAACAAGATCCATGATACCTTTCGAATTTGGTCAAATTTAACAATAGTCCGAGCATGCTTTCTGATTTAGGTCCAGTTCCCGTAGTCATTTGCTCCATTGGTGTTTCGATACTGTGGATCCTTTCTTTGGTAGGCTATGGATCCCAAATTAGTTTCCCTGTAATTTTGTCTCGATTGTATTGACTGTACGTAAGTTATCCTTCAGTTACTATTCATACTTTAACCAAATTATGCTTTTTTGCCAAGTATTCACCCTGCCAATCCGAGGCTTCACGTCCATTCCTTTATCCATCTCGCGGTTCCCGGGCGAGCGTCGCCCTGACCGTTCCCACTCCATAGACCTTACTTTGTCATCCTTAAGAGCAGGCCCCAAAAAGTCCAAAATCCTTTACTAGTGAGATGTGGCCCATTGTAAGCCAAAGTGCCTATTTACTTTACGTACAATGTGTGGCCAAAGTTAATAACATTTACAGTGAAATTTCATCCATTTCATAACACTCATTATAAATTAAAAATAATAAAGCATGCCACGCCATCCCTTTTCTGACTACTTATTTCTCTGAAATCAATGGAATGAAAATCATGTGGGTTCTATAATGGGCGGGCGATCCCCTCCACCAGATTACCACCCAGGCAGTGAAGACAGAGATTACTCCCATGTATGAATGTCTGAAATGAACTTCCATTGTCTCAAGCTGGTGTAGTATGTGGTACTTTGGACAGATGGCTTCCAATCCACATTCCCAGAAATTATATACTGTGAGGTAAACTTGACTAAATCTTAACATAAATGACCTGAAACTTTTCTTATGTCAGGCAGGCATTAATCCTGAAATGTGACAGTGTCTTTTTATAAAACCTAATACAGGGGACTGATACCACCATTCCAATCGAGTTTAACCATACTTGGAGTGCAGTGGCAAGGGTGCAGGGAAGGGCAAGTGAATTGATCCCAGTCATAGATAGAGTCACAGAATCCCCACAGTACAGATAGAGGCCATTTCGGCCCATCGAGCCTGCACCGACACATATCCCACCCTATCCCCGTAACCCCACATATTTAATCCCCCCTAACACTGAGGGTCAATTTATCATAGCCAAATCAACCTAACCCACACATCTTTGGACTGTGGGAGGAAACCGGAGCACCCGGAGGAAACCCACGCAGACACGGGGAGAATGTGCAAACTCCACACAGACAGTCACCCGAGGCCGGATTCGAACCCGGGTCCCTGGCGCTGTGAGGCAACAGTGCTAACCACTACACCACCGTGTTGCCCTAGAGTTATACAGCACAGAAAGAGGCCCTTCGGCCCATCGTGTCCGCGCCGGCCATCAAGCCCTGTCTATTCTAATCCCATTTTCCAGCACTTGGTCCGTAGCCTTGTATGCTCTGGCGTTTCAAGTGCTCATCTAAATGCTTCTTGAATGTTGTGTGGGTTCCTGCCTCTACCACCCTTTCAGGCAGTGAGGTCCAGATTCCAACCACCCTCTGGGTGGAAAAGTTTTTCCTCAAATCAGAAGTGTAGAGGGGCCTCAAAGACTTTATAGGCAGACAGCGCACAGCTGAATGTTAGGTTGGGTGAGTTAAGGCACTAGAGGGCTGAGCTTGAATTGGGGTCTTTTTCCATCCTTGACTGTTCTTAGAAGGGAGGAGGTTAGTAGCATGAGGAAGTTCGAGGAAGGTTTCGAGTTGGAGTGAGGGAGTGAGTTAGTAGCACTGGGTGTTGATTGGTGCCATCAGGTAGTGGCGAAACACTCCATGGCAACTTTGGTCTGTCATTCTGGTCCTCTCCTGATTTATCAACCCCTGCGGGAATAAACTTCCAATGGGTGGAAACTTATGATTTCCTGCTACGTGCTCCTGACGGGTGAGGCTCCCTGCTGGATGCACACTTTCAGAAAGTTACCCCATTGTTATGTAACAATTAGGTCAATGCCACAAAGGATGTTCCTGGCAACCTGGTGCCGCCTCATTGAGACCATGTAAAGCACACTGGCAATCTTTCAGCTCTTTCACACATGTATGCCATCCATGCCCATTTTGATGCAGGGCAGCCTTTGTTGGCGGCACTGAAATTCGCTTCTGATGTTGCATGTAAATCTCGGAAGGAAACTCACCGCCACCAGAAGCTACTTGCATGCTGCATGTTCAGGCACTCGCATTAGGTGTCAGCGAGGTTGGGGACTAGTGGGGAATACTTTTTTTGCTCTTCCAAATTACAACATTTGTATGTTTCGTATCAACTCGCAAGAAAATGCGACAGACAACAGGCAGGAGCAAATGCAGGCCAGAAGGTGCCTCACAACTTCTACCATTTAATCTAACGTTGGGAGATCACCCTACAAACCATTAGCCTGGAGGCCAAAGAAGGAGTGTAGGATGGAAAGACTGTAGACTTTCACAAATATTATGACTCGCACCATCCTTTTCTTATTCTTCTTCCTCCCCCAACACACAGGCACACATTTGTGTTTCACCGTGTCACTGCTAGAAGGGACTCTTTGTTGCCATCATACTGACAGGCCAGGTCCCAGTGCCAGCAAACAAGCCAGCACAGGACTCCACCTGGTTCACACACCAGCACAGCCATAACCACCCTCAGGATTTATGGAGATAGGTTGAGGAATGGAAGGGAGGGAGGGAGGGTAGGAAGGAAGGAAGGTCAGAAGGAAGGAAAGAAGGGTGAGAGAGAGGGAAGGAAGGAAGGAAGGAAGGAAGGAAGAGAGGGAGGGAAGAGGGAAGGAAGGAACTCTTGAAGCACTGCACACAAAGGAAGAGGGGCAAGGGGAGATGCCAACAGAAGAATGAAAACTAACTGACCAGAGGACAGCTCAAGTTCTTCCTCAGCTGCTGATGACAGGGGTTGGCATTTCGTAGGGTTTGCATTTACAGCAAGGTAGCTATCTAAGTACAAATGCTCATGATGTCCTTTGATAATGTCCAAAATCCTAAAATTTCCAGCTTTTATTTCGGATTCCCAAGGGCCGATTTTAACTGGGAGTGGGAATCAGGGGTGCTGTGAGGCCGAAGAGGGCAGTGAACTGCCCAGCCCCCTCCACCACCCCCCCCCCCCCCCCCCTGCCCCCAGAGCGTGAGGCCTGGGGGATTTTAAACTCCCGGGCCTCATTTTACAGGCCCAGACTCTGACTCCCATCCGTCGCTGGTGGGAATGGTGTCACCACTGGTGGCCGGGGGTCAAAGTTGGTGGGTGAGGGGGGTCAGGCCGCAGCTGAGGGCCCCGGAGCAGGAATGGTCCCCGGCGAGGTAAGTATGGATCAGAGGGCGGTCAGCAAATCTGCGATCGCAGGGGAAGGGGGAAGCCAGAGGTACCCTTGTGGGGCCAGTAGCAGCTCTCCTGCTTGTCCTGGCTGACAAGGGACCTTTAAAAAAGAAATTAAAATCCCTTACGTGGGCCTGGACCCTTGCTGCCGGCAGCTTTTGGTGGAACTGGGGACGGAGACTGACGTAAGAGAACTACTAGGCACTTGGTCTAAGCGTTAAACAAAGCTTTAATCAACTGTTTTTCAACATGGAGATCTAGTTGTGTCCTCTACTAGTTCCTGTTGAGGAATGTCCTAAGCAAGCTGGGTCATGCCCGAGTATTTACACTCTCCCTGGACAGTGCCACCAGCAGGCCGCCCAGTATTACTTCATACATGAATGACAAGATTCATGTCAGAGACCGTGCGGGCTGGAGTCGAGCCCACGGTTAAAATGGTGGTAGTGCGTCCTGATTGATGTCATCGAGACCTGACTTTGCAATTTAAATTAAGCGCCCGCTCCTCTGCGTACGAACGTGTCAGGAACGTGACGCCCACATCCCAAAAACGACAATTAAAAAAATTAACGGGATGCAGGTGTCCCTGGCAAGGCCGGCATTTATTGCCCATCCCTAGTTGCCCTCGAGAAGGTGGTGGTGAGCCGCCTTCTTGAACCGCTGCAGTCCGTGTGGTGAAGGTACTCCCACAGTGCTGTTAGGGAGGGAGTTCCAGGATTTTGACCCAGTGACGATGAAGGAACGTTCTCTTCATTCCTACTGATGTAACATGACATGCCAGACCCCTCTCCGTCTCTGCTTCACTGAAGCCTCTGGTGCTTTCAATCTATTGAGGCCAATGATATTCACGCCAAATGATCCTGTTTCAACGAGTGCTCTGATGTTTTACTTCATTGACCTAGAATGGTGTACGACTTTGTACAAACCACAAGGTATTCTTTTTAAAAAAATGTAGGTTAGAAATGGAAATTGTACAAGTTTGCAGCTTTACCCTCAGAAGAAAAATGATTAACCCAAATTTCTGGAAAGTGCTTATTGCTTTTGGGCTTTACGTTATACTTCCCTCGAAGGATTCTAGTCCTACTAGAGTTGAAAAAGAAAAATTAGGTCCCAAATTCAGGACAACCTGTCAACTTGTATCCAGAAGGAGCTTGGTTTAGCACTGCTTAAACCCCATTCACTTGCAATCCTCAAAAATTATCAGTGCAAGGAAACCTAAGGACCCTTCTCTGAAGCTACCTTCTTCTTGATTCAAATGATGTCAAGGACAGTCCCTGGAACCATTGTCTTTCAGTATTTGGCAGCGTCAGGTGAACATTTTACAAATCGGACTATGTGTGTCTGTGTGGGGGGGATAGAGAGAATGAATAGACACACTAGTATGTTACTGCACTGACCTTGATCTTGATATCAGCTCTGACGCTGGGCTGAAGCTCCATGGATACAAATTTTAAAATGTCGTCCTTGTTTTCATTGGGGAAGAAATTTTTCGTCGCTCGGTTTTGGGCGCGAAGGCGGTGATGCGGCCCCAACGCGCGGACGAGCCGTTAGACCCGACTCCTGCCCGAACTTGGGCCTTGGGCCTCACCTAAATAATTTGGGCGAGCTGCTGGTGTCTGTGATGTCTCCGCAGGCAGCTCCACATGAACGAACTTCGGGACACCTGGGAGCGGGGTTGTGGGGGTTGGGGGGAGGACAGTGAGAGGACAGACGATTGCGGCCGGGAGGGGTGCTGTGGAGCTGGGAGAAGCAGATTCACCAGAATGATACCGGGGAGAAAAGGATTAAATTATAAAGACAGGACGCATTCCCTTGAGCATAAAAGATTAAGGGGTGATCTGATCGAGGCGTTTAAGATGAATTAAAGGATTTGAGAAACTATTTCCTCTGGTGGGAGAGTCCAGAACAAGGGGGCATAACCTTAAAATTAGAGCTAGGCCATGCAGGGGTGATGTCAGGAAGCACTTCTTCACACAAAGGGTAGTGGAAATCTGGAACTCTCTCCCCCAGAAAGCTGTTGAGGCCGGGGGTCAATCGAAAATATCGAAACTGAGATTGATGGATTTTTGTTGGGTAAGGGTACTAAGTGTTACTGGACCAAGGCGGGTAAATGCAGTTAAGATACAGATCAGCCATGATCTAATTGAATGACGGAACAGGCCCGATAGGCTGAATAGCCTTCTCCTGTTCCTATGTTCCTGTTCCTCTTGGCTCCGCCTAAATTTAAGATAAAAGTTACTAAAACTCATCTTTGAATTGGCAGCCAGTTCCTAGGCTGCGTCCACGGCAGGGAGAAGCTGAGCTGAGGAGCAGGCCCGGTGCCACACCAATCTACCGAGAGGTCCTAAAACAGGGATTAGGACCTTCATTTATATATGTAAGGTGCCTTAAGCCTGATTTAGGCGGTTGCCAGGGAGACCTGAAAAAGCGTCCAACCCAATTCAGTATCGGACGTCTTTTAGGCATCCTTGGAATGCAGGACAATGATCCCTGAAATTTGGAATTCATCGTGCCCATCTTACACCCCCCCACCGTAAAAAGGGTGTAACAATGTCCAATTTAGGAACATTCAGAACAGAAGAAGGCCATTCAGCCCCTCGAGCCTGTTCCGCCATTCAATTAGATGATGGCTGATCTGGGATTTTTCTATCCCGTTATCCCTTCAACAGCCTAGATTATTTGGTCAAGTAGGGATTGAGCCCACGCCCTCCGTCACTGGGATGCAGAAGGGCTATCGTCTGAACCCAGCTGGCAAGCTAAGAGGAGAACATTCAACAGACTGCCGTGAATTCCCAAAGTTTTCAGGGTTTTTTATTTCAGAATCCCATCATTTGCTGCACTTCCCTTGATCCCCACTGTCATTCCCTTCCCTCATTCACACACATCACGCACCACCATTCCTTGGGCAGTGGACATGACCGAGGTTGATTTTCCACTTCTGGTGCAAAGGATTAAGAATAGGTCCTAATTCCAGCTGGGTGATAAAGGGGGAGGAACTCGACTTGCACAAGTGGATGGAGCAAGTGTTCCGTGCGTCGTTCTTTTACAGGGGTGGAAATTTAAAGGGATGGCGACAATTAAAGGAGAGCGTCACAATCAGGTCACAGCAATTCTAAAAGCATCACAGCCCATTAGCAGCTATTGCCAAGGCTGAAGGGGCAGAGGACCAAGAAAAGACAGGCCGATTGGAAAGAAAAGGAAGCCCAAGGTACGGCCATGAGTCTGCAGCCAAATACAGTCCCCACCGCTTATAACACGCGCGTTCGGACAAACACGATTTGCCCGCTATACGCGATGGCTGGTATAACGAGGTGGCGCTTTTACAGTACTCGACTGTATAACAAGAGTGTTCCTTGTGTGTAGTGACCTTTTGTTTCCAGCTCCACTCTGACCTGCAGCTTTATTTAAACTGTAGTCCGTGCTAAGTACAAACCGTAACCCCACACCACTTAGAGGGGATTGAAGACCTCAAGTACTCAAAACGTAATTGAACATTAACGAGGTGCTATTTACTTATGTTTGATCTTTACATAGAATTACATCGAAGAAACGGCACAGAAACGGGCCATTCGGCCCAACCAGTCCATGCCGACGTTTATGCTCCACTCGAGCCTCCTCCCATCCTTCCTCATCTAACTCTATCAGCATAACCCTCTATTCCCTTCTCCCTCATATGCTTATTTAGCTTCCCTTTAAATGCATCTATACTATTTGCCTCAACCACTCCCTGTGGTAGTGAGTTCCACATTCTCACCACTCTCTGGGTAAAGAAGTTTCTCCTGAATTCCCTATTTGATTTCTTGGTGACTATCTTATATTGATGGCCTCTAGTTTTGCTCTTCCCCATAAGTGGAAACATTCTCTCTGTATCCACTCTGTCAAAACCTTTCATGATTTTAAAGACCTCTATTAGGTCACCCCTCAGCCTTCTCTTTTCAAGAGAAAAGAAACCCAGCCTGTTCATCCTTTCCTGATAGGCATAACCTCGCATTTCTGGTGTTATCCTTGTAAACCGTTTCTGCATCCTCTCCAGTGCCTCTATATCCTTTTTATAATATGGCGACCAGAACTGTACGCAGTACTCCAAGTGTGGTCTCACCAAGGTTCAATACAGGTTTAGCATAACTTCCCTACTTTTCAATTCAATCCCTCTAGAAATAAACCCTAGTGCTTGGTTTTCTTTTTTTATGGCCTTGCTAACCTGTGGCGCAACTTTTAGTGATTTATGTATTTGTACTCCAAGATCCCTTTGCTCCTCTACCCCATTTAGATTCTTATTTTCCCGCACACAAGGAAATAGGGAGTCAGCAGGCTTTTCACTAGGTGTGTCTTGGCCAATATTTATCCCTCAATCCACACCTAAAAACAGATGATCTGGTCATTTATCGCATTGCTGTATGCAAATTGGCTGCCCGTTTCCTACATTACAACAGTGACTACACTTCAAAAGTACTCAATTGGCTGTAAAGTGCTTTGGGACGTCCTGAGGTCATGAAAGGCGCTATGTCAATGCAAGTCTGTCTTTATTTTGCTCAGATTTATGCCCCAAAACAGGTGGCAAATCAAAAGGAAAATGCAGCCCTTGGCGGTGTCTTGGACAGAGGCCTGTAGCAGGCTCCTCGCTCACTCTTGTCTCCTGAGGCACAACAGGCCCTTCAGAAAGGAAGCAGAAGGAAACGAATACAACATTTGAACAAAAGTGGGGCTTTATTTGCTAGTTGTTTTGATTTATCGCTTAGAAGCCAGTTGAAGTAGATATTAGAGATGGTCAAGCAAGAGGTGGGGCAGGGTACAGACCGTCAGGGCACGTACTGAGAGATTATGCCTAAAGTCTATTACACAATGGGCAGGAATTACCAGCAGCATGCCCCTGTGCTTGTGTTCAATGGCCTACTTGGTTCCTGTTATAATTCACACCAGGTGAGGCAAGGGGTAGGGCAGCAGGAATCATTTTATTCTCACCTATCACTCCACTACGCTCACGCTGATTGGGATAGACTCAATATGCAGCGATAGGTGAGAATAAAATGATTCCTGCTCAAAGCTCTCTAATCTCACAAAGTTCAGCTCTGTCACACAAAGGCTTGGTACCGATCAGACTACAAGCCCATTAATTGAAGCAGGGTACTGTTGATAGGATTTGAATTTCAGATGGTAGGAAGGTTTAAGAGTTGAATGCATAGAGAGCATGGGTTGATTGGCTGACAAGCCCTCCAGCTCATCCATTATTTATATGGGCTGTGGCTGCAGTTCACCACCATTCACCTCCAAATACCAGTTCACTTACTTTTTAAATTAAACAGAATGAGACTCATTGGCCGTGATTTTCCCATTGGTGGCGGGTTGGGTGCGGGTCAGGTGGTCGGCGGGTTCCAGTCCCGCCGTCGCTTTCAGCCGGTAAAAATTTACGATTTTGCCCTAATTGGGCAATTGAGTCCCGGCGTGTGTGCTCCCCGGGCCAATTAGTGTTTTGGGTCTGCTGCTCACCTCTGCTGATGTCTGTGAGCCGTGCAGCCTTGGTTCATTCTCTCATTATTTGCTGCTGGATTTCCTTCTGACAACTGCTGCCATGACTACCTCAAGGGCCAAGGCCTCACCCCGATTTGACAATGACTCCCTCCATGCTCTTGTGGAGGGAGTCAGAGGGCGCAAGGAGGTACTCTTCCCATCCTCTGGGCGGAAGAAGCCTCCACAGCAAAGCAAAGCAGCCTGGCTGCAAATTGCTCAGGAGGTGAGCTCCAGATCCATGTGCTCTCGAACCTGGGTGCAGTGCAGGAAAAGGTTCAATGACCTGGTCCGCTTAGGAAAAGTGAGTATAACATCACACTTGGCCGCAATCTGCTCCCCATCTCCTCTCATCACCAGCACTCTGCATTGTCAACCTACTCCTGCACATCCCCCTTTACCCTTACATCCCTTGCACCCTTAACTATCCCTCTCTCTCTATGTACACAATCACTTCACTATTCGACTATGCTGCCCTCACACTCGCTATCACTGTGATGCTATGACAACAACTAACAATGCACAAGGAGGGCCCTTGGTATTGGCACCTCACTCCATCTTTTTCTCCTTCTAAGCATCTATGCTATGGATTCTCTACACTCACTCCATCATTCTCTACACTCACTCCATCATTCTCACTCAAACTTCACTTGTGTCCCTCATTGCAGGAAAAGAGAGCCCACAATAAGAGGGAGAGGGCTAGGACAGGAGGAGGGCCACCTTCCATTTCCAATATGACCAACGCTGAGGAGGCGGCCATGGAAATCATTGGAGGCGATGAGGATCTGGAATTAGGGGACGGTCAGATGGGCGCTGCAGAGCAAGCTGGTGACAGAATAGATTTGCATCTCTCTCATTTACATTGCATGAGTGACTGATATGGCATCTGATGCTCGTACAGATTGACTTATGATCATCTGCACAATTCCATGTGCATGCTGCGTTAATATCACATGTCTAACTCATGCCTTTACTCCCCAACAGGGCCATCGACAGCCCCCCTCCCCACTGTCCAGGAGGAAGAGCCTGAGCTTCCAGACTCCTCAGAGGAACCTGCAACCTCTGAGGGCGCAGCGTCAGCAGAATTAAGCGCACCCAGCACCAGCGCAGACACTCACACTTCGGTGGGACCTTCACGACATAGAGTAGTGTTGTCACCTGGGGTATCACAGCTCACAAGTGAGCATCAACAGATGGTGGAGACAGGGACAGCAGTGGAGAGTCCTCGTCGGAGGCCGCAGGACTCTGCCAGCTCGGCTCAGCTGCATGTGGACCCTGTGCCTCCGGGTCCATCCAGAAGGAGAGCGGTGCTAGAACTCCACGAACAGGTGCAGGAGACTCTGGTAGGTTTTGTCTCCAGAGTTACTGCGAGTGTGGAGAGGATGGAGGAGTCCATCGCGAACATGAGCAGAGCCTTTGTGGAGGCATTGGTGCATGAACGCATCACCACGGAAAGGATGGCAACCTCCGTGGTAAGGATGGCTACCTCCCTGGAAAGGATGGCTATGGTAGAGGAGAGGATGGCTACGGCCATGGAGGAAATAAATCGCCAGAGTCAGGAAAACATGGTGAATGTTCAGAATAGACTGACATCTCTGGAGGAGCGATGGGCAGCTATTGAGCAGAGAAACCAGAGCTTCATGGAAGTCCTTTTGAGGAGGACTGCCAGTGCAGATATGGGTTCTCATGGCCCCCCTGATGTGCAGCAAGGTGCTGTCAAGCCACTTGCTAGCACTGAAGTGGGGCTGACCCATGAGAGGGATGTTGGTGGCAGGCAACAAGGAAGTGTGGGCTCCTCTCCAAGCGCTCACACTCCCATGCCACTAAGTAGCCCTCGGTCAGAGCCCCACCAGAGTCCTCACCCAACTGAGATGGCGTCTCAGCCCCTGCACAGCCGCAGGAGCAGCAGACTCTTGCCGAGCCCTCACAGGCTTGCAAACCCAGAGGACGCCCGCCAAAGGTGTTGAAGCAAGAGCAGCATGAAAGTGAGCAAGGTGCCTCCACATCTACAGAAGCCATAGGGGAAGCACCACGTCGAAGCATGCGTAAGAGGAAGATAAAGCACAATTAGTCACAAGGGTAGTCACTTGGGTGTTCTGTTCTGTTGTCTTTAATTTTTGCCATTGTCATCCTTTTGTGCACTGAATAAACAGAAACGATGGCAAATAGTGATCTGGCCTATGTGATCTGGGAAATGGAAGTTGCACATTGAGGGCTCAGGGCGACTTGCATTTGTAATGATGGTGGTGAGAGTGATAGGAAGCCACAGGATCTTGTACATTGTGTATGGTGTGATAAGAAGGTGCCAGCCACATGTGTTTGATTCATCTACCTAAGCGAATCTGGCAAGGATTAGTGCATCCCGGACAGCAATGTGCTCACGTGCTGCTGCAGCTGGCTCATCCGCCTCCGCAAGGTCTTCCTCCTCCTCTTCCTCCTCCTCCTCCTCGTCCTCATCTGAGGAGGCTATGCGCTGAGCCACTTGTTCCTCAAGCAGCTGCAAGCCACGATGCTGTGCCATGTTGTGCAGTGCACAGCAGACCACGATTATTCTGGAGACCCTGGCTGCTGAGTACTGTAGGGCTCCACCTGATCAGTCAAGGCATCTGAATCGCATCTTCAGCAAGCCGATGGTTTGCTCGATGATGGATCTGGTCGAAATGTGGCTGGCATTGTAGCGCTCCTCAGCTTCGTTCGATGGCCTCCTCAACGGCGTCATCAGCCACATCTTCAGGGGATAGCCTTTGTCTCCAAGTAGCCATCCGGAAAGTTGTGTTGGCGGATTGAAGAGCGGAGGCACACTAGACTGCCGCAGGATGAACGAGTCATGACAACTGCCAGGGTACTTCGTGCAAACATGCAAAATATCCTTCCTGTGGTTACACACCAGCTGCACGTTAAGGGAGTGGAAGCCCTTGCGGTTGACAAAAACAGTTGGGTTGTGATAGGGTGCCCTAAGGGCCACATGTGTGCAGTCTATGATGCCCTGCACCCTTGGCAAGCCTGCCATATTTGCAATGCCAACCGCACGCGCGGTGACACTTGCTTCATCCGTGGAGAAGTGGATATAATTGTGCGCCTTTGCAAAGAGGGCATCGGTAACCTGCGTGATGCAAGTGTGTGCGGCCGACTGGGAGATGCCGCTGATGTCTGCTGTTGAGCCCTGGAAGGACCCTGAAACAAAAAAATTGAGGGCGGTGGTGACTTTGACGGCCACTGGTATGGGGTGTCCACACACTCCTCTGGGCTCCAGGTCTTGCTGCAGCATTGCGCAGATGTCAGCGACTACCTCTCGCGAAAGTCTCAGCCTCCTTTGGCACTGCTGCTCAGTCATGGTGAGGAAACTCATCCTCGGCCTGTAAACCCTGTGTTGGAAGTTTCTCCTGCGGCGACGTGCAGCCCTGCGCTGACGCCCTCTGCCCTGTGCACCATCAGGTGGGTGAGCAGGAGGTTGGCGCTCCTGCTGTTGGTGCTGCTGTTGTTCCTGGTTCTGCTGCTGCCGCGGCTGCTCTTCCTCCGAATCTGAGGACCAGGATGAAAGGAAATAAATGGTTCCCATGCTGCTGGGAGATATCTCAGTTGAGGAAGCGCTCAGTCAATGTGGGGAGAGGGTTTTTCCAGGTGGTCACAGTGGAGATGGGTCTCAGCTTCACCACTTCCAAGATCAGTAGACCTGCAAAAAGTTTTCCAAGACCTGAAAAAACAAAGCTCTGCCATTTGCATCTGAGCCCTGTTGAGAGCTCCGTTTTTATGCTGGAGCTGCAGCTGTGAAGAAGGCAGCCACTTGTGAACCCGCTACAATCAGCTGGCGTGGTTTGGGAATGGCGTGGAACACGCAGAAAAATGGACAAAATCTAAAACCTCTGTCAAAATAGCATTATCCAAGCAGTTAACTGCCTTAAGGGCCTATCCCGCCGCTTGGTGGCGAGACCGATCGGGAGTCTGGGAGGCCGCCTTTGGTAAAGTTGCACGGAGGCGGGTTGATGGCGGGATCGGAACCCGCCGTCAATATTTCCGATTTTACCACCTGACCCGCCTCCAAACCCGCTCTTTGAGAGCTGGCAAAATCGAGCCCATTATGTTCGTTTTTGGTACCACCTTCCTCATCATGAATTAAATTGTAAATTTTTACTCTATCCTATTATTGGACATATTCAGATTTTTAATTAAAAATGCCTGTGCATCTCCGCTGACATTGCTCATGGATGGTCTGGGGACTGGAGCACGGTTATCATGTTTGGATGTTAAGGTGGAGCTCTATTTAACCTGGCCTATCCCTTAAAGGCCACTGCTCAAGTACTTTCTGTGGGAAACCTGGCAAAATAGGCAAATGCAGGCAATTGTAATTGCTTGTAAACTACTGAGGTCAGCCAGAGGGCAATTGCAACTGCTCGTAAATTTCTGGTTCCAGGTCGGAAGAACCCGATTTGAAATGACTGACCTTCGTACTCTTTTGTTTTCTGAATTGTTTTGCATCTGTAACAAAGTGACGTTTCAAAGTGTAACATTTTAAATGTGACATTTTGAAGTGTGACATCTAAATTGTGACACAAATTTTATGGGGTTGAGATTCTGCTCCCCTGTGCCTGTGACCCCAGCGCTGAAGGGCCAGAAAACTGGGGGCGAAGACGCTGAGTCAGATCTGTGCTTGCCACAGGTTTACTGCTGGACTTGTACTGGGGGGGAAGCGGGGAGCAGGAGATTCACTCTGCTCCGTGGTGTGAGCCTCATTAGGGAAACCAATTTTATGCATTGGCAGCGCGCTGTATTGCCCTCTGGTGGGGCATTAGCTTCTCCAGAAATTCTTTATTGCAATGTCATCACTGTGCGTCTGCATGCTCCACCTCTGTGCCAGGGCAGACCACAGAGCTGCTGTGAGAAGCCCTGCATCAAGTTCCACGCTGGGCGATCCAGCACTATGGAGCATGTCAGAAGGATGGACCCTTGGAGATCAGGGTCCATGGTCAAATGGCATCAGTTATGGAAGTCCTGAGAGATGCCAACAGCTTAATTTAGGATCAGTCTGGTTACTCTCCTGTGAAGTGCATTGGGATGTTTTACTACGTTAATGGTGCCATATCAATGCAAGTTGTTGTTTTTAAGGACAGGTGTCCTGTAGATGCCCCCGAAGCTGTCACACACTCTGGGGCGGACTCCTGATCCATGAAGCAGTCAAACCACATTGCTCTTTCCAACGCTCGCTCAAGGCAGCCCAGATTCAGGCAGAGCACACTGTTCACCTTTCCCTGCTCTTGCTGAGAGAGGGTGGGACCAGGGCACACCAGCCCAATCTTCTTCTTCTTCTTCTTCTTCTTAGGCAGTCCCTCGGAACCGAGGATGACTTGCTTCCACACTAAAAATGGGTTCTCAGGTGACTGATGAGTCCAATGCGGGACCTACAGTCTCTGCCACAGGTGGGGCAGACGGTGGTTGAAGGGGCGGGTGGGTGGGGTGTTTGGGTTGACGTGCGCTCGGGTTGACGTGCGCTCCTTGCGTTGCTTGTGCTTGGCTTCCGCTTGCTCCCGGCGAAGAGACTCGAGGTGTTCGGCACCTTCCCGGATGCTTCTCCTCCACTTTGTGTGGTCTTGGGCCAGGGATTCCCAGGTGTCGGTGGGGATGTTGCACTTTTTCAAGGAGGCTTTGAGGGTGTCCCTGAAGCGTTTCCTCTGCCCACCTGGGGCTCTCTTGCTGTGTCGGAGCTCCGAGTAGAGCGCTTGTTTTGGGAGTCTCGTATCGGGCATGTGGACGATGTGGCCCATCCATCAGAGCTGATCGAGCGTGGTCAAAGCTTCGATGCTGGTGATGTTGGCCTGAGCGAGAACACTGATGTTGGTGCACCTATCCTGCCAATGATGCACGCTGCATGTCCCTGCTCTCTTGTTCAGGTAAGCACAGTGCTCAGTTACAGGGCGCAGGCAGGCCTCAGGAAGCAGGCAGTATTTTGTCAATGTTTGCATGCAGGTAAAGTGAGTGTGCAGCTGGTTGAGGGGAAAGTGTGCACGTGTGTATGTGTGTGTGTATGCATGTGTGTGCGTGTGTGTACGTGGCCATGTGTATGTGCCACGCTATTGCAATACAGATGACTACAGCAGGCACTGTAAGTGGTTTTCTCGGGCGCACCGAAAACACACCTCTTACTACAAGTTCTGGACAATAGAGATTATATGGACAGATCAGACTCGGACACCCGTTTGAGTTCAACCGTATTGTGTTCAATAGGATTTAACAATAACACTCGTAACAGTACAAAACAATACAACAACCCTGGCTTGTCCAACAAGCCATACAGTGCTAAATTACCACGGTCTAATAAGAGAACCCTCCCATGAAATAAACTAACACAGGACCCCAGCACTGAACCCCTCTAAGGTTTGGTTGGGACTTACAATCACCCCCTCACACAGCTAAGTGGTCTTGTGGATGTGTAGGCGCAGGCAATATGCTCACCCCAATTGCCCGTTGTCTTGCTTGCAGCTTCTTCCTGTACGTCTCGCTCCTGGTTCCGTACCGCCGACGCACTATCCAAGTTCCAGTTTGAGTCGAGGTCCGTTGATGAGGGATGAAGAGCAGCGCTCAGCTTCTGGCGGTGTTCCGTCGAGCCGAGCCCCACTCAGGAGACTCGCTGTAGATTGATGCCGAGGAGAAGAGAGAGAGCAGCCCCCAAACGGCTCCTGATATACCCAAAACCCATCGCCTTTTCCTCCCGCCAATACTGATCGATGTATTGACTCAAGTGATCTGGCTGGACCCCCCCTGTGGCCTGGAGTGACTCATGACCTTTGAAATCTTTGTGAAAAATTATATTCCGTTTCCCCGCTCCCAGGCCTGGCACCTGGAGAGACAATGAGTGCTGATTACTGGATGTCTGTCGTTTCCTGAGTTGATGGCCCCCATTAGCAGGTAATGGGTTTCAATCTCAAACCGAACTTGCTTAACTGGCTTATCTCCTGGAAGACAATGGCCTGGCCATCTCCTGCCTTCCACCAGTTTTAGTTGGGACTGTGCTCTATTGATAGTGTCTCTGAGTTACCTCTCGGGGTATTGTTCCCAGTAATCATGTTAGATGGTGATGACGTTCCCTTCCACCCAGCCTGTCAGTGTGAGATGGCCGTTTGTATATGAATGCACCTTAGTCAGGTTGGCCTGGCTTGCAATCCGATTCCCTAAGCCACTCCCACAAGCTTGCCCAACAGTACAGTTCTTTTCTTGGGGTTTTGGATATAAAATATGATTCATAAAAATGGCCAGAAAGCTGGTGCTACAGCACTTACGGTAGTAAATTTCTTCCAGGTGTTGAATTTCTTCCTCATATGGGATGACGTCCGGTCACAGCCAGTACTGCATTGACCTACTTGGCCATCTCGTCCCAGGGAGGCCTGGCTGCAGCTCACGGAGGAGGGTGCCCCTCACATCCGAACGCGCCACACCTCCTTGCCAGCGCTTGCTTCTCTCAAGGTCTGCCCTTCCCCCATTGGATCTGGCAGACTCCAGCTTCATCTCACAGCACCGCACACAGCAAAATCAGCAGACCAGAACAACAGGAAGTGCAGGGGCAACTTGGAGGAGAACACTTACCCCGCCCCCCTGCCCCCCACCTGGGAAATCCCATCCTCCCCCCCGCCCCCCAGCCACTGTCCAGCAGCTGCACTCCAGGCCACGACATCACTAAAACCGATTATCTGGTCATTATCGCATTGATGTTTGTGGGAGCTTGCTGTGCGCAAATTAGCTGCCCCGTTTCCTACATTACAACAGTGACCACACTTCAAAAGTACTTAGTTACCTACAAAACGCTTTGGGGCGTCCTGAGGTCATGAAAGACCTATCTTTTTGAAACTGAAACTATGTCAAATTCAAGACTAGGTTGAATAGGTGGATGAAGGGAAAAGGTTTGAGGGGATATGGGAACAGGGCGAGTAAATTATGATTAGTTGCGCAGGCGCAGGGTAAGCGCCGACACGGACTGGATGGACCGAATGGCCTGTTTCCGCTTTGTAACTTCTATGTATTTTTAAGTAAAAATCACCAAAGCAAACGAGGGACTCCAGACCCAGATCGGTATTCTTTCAACACCAGCGGTAATCTAATGGGTTAACATTACGGCAATCAGAAAACCTGGGCCAAAGTGTTTATAGATAATCAAAATCTGGTAAGAAATACAACAGCGGTAAAATTAATAGCTACTCCTCAGCCTGGGGACACAATGATAGCAATGAGTTACTGCAGTCAGAGGACATTGCAAATCACATTAGTGTAATAATAGATTACATTTTTGGGGGAAGTGTTCGGCTACCAAGCCTGTCGTATTCAGGCGTGATGGAGTGCATTCGTACCAGGCAACAGAGAATCATTTATTCCAGCTTTGTATCACAGCTCTCCTTCCTTCATCACTCAAAGGAAAGACGTGCATTTATATATCATCCAGTCACATCTCTCAGAAACCTCCCAAAGCGCTTCACTTACAACGAGTGCAGTCACTTGTTATGCAGGTACACGTAGCAGCCATTTTGTGCTCAGCAAGGTGCCACCGCAGCAATAGGATGGATGGCCCATTTTAATCTCTTTTTTTGGCTGAGGGTGAGATGCTGGCCAGGACACCAGGAGAACTCCAAGTTCTTCTTTAACAGGGAACGATTGCATTCACTGAATGCCCAGCTTGTATTTGACTGACAACAGCACACCCTGCATGAGTTACTGGCAACTGTGCATTGCTCGCCTTCCTTGGAGTGTCAAGGTTATCGGTTCAAGCCCCACTCCAGGGCTTGTGCTCGGCTGATACTCCAGTGGAGTGCTGTGTTGCTGGAGGTGCCTTCTTTTTGGATGAGATGTTAAATTGAGGTTCTATCTGCCAGGTCAGGGGGATAGAAAAGTTCCCATGGCACTATTCAAAGGAGTCTTACATTACAACAGTGACGACACTTCAAAAGTACCTCATTGGCTGCAAAGTGCTTTGGGATATCCTTTGATATCATGAAAGGCGCTATTTCTTTCTTAAATAGTGTGGTGAGATCTTTGACATCCACCTGAGCCACCAAAACAGGCAGATAGCGCCTCAGCATAGAAACATAGAAAAATAGGAGCAGGAGTAGGCCATTCGGCCCTTCGAGCCTGCTCCGCCATTCAATATGATCATGGCTGATCCTCTATCTCAATACCATATTCCTGCTCTCTCCCCATACCCCCTGATGCCTTTTGTGTCTAGAAATCTATCTATCTCCTTCTTAAATATATTCGGTGACTTGGCCTCCACAGCCTTCTGTGGTAGAGAATTCCACAGGTTCACCACCCTCTGAGTGAAGAAATTTCTCCTCATCTCAGTCCTAAATGTCCTACCCCGTATCCTGAGACTGTGACCCCTTGTTCTAGACCCCCCTGCCAGGGGAAACATCCTCCCTGCATCCAGTCTGTCTAGCCCTGTCAGAATTTTATACGTTTCAATGAGATCCCCTCTCATTCTTCTAAACTCTGGTGAATACAGGCCTAGTCGACCCAATCTCTCCTCATACGACAGTTCTGCCATCCCAGGAATCAGTCTGGTGAACCTTCGCTGCACTCCCTCTATGGCAAGTATATCCTTTCTTAGGTAAGGAGACCAAAACTGCACACACTACTCCAGGTGTGGTCTCACCAAGGCCCTGTATAACTGTAGTAAGACATCCTTGCTCCTGTACTCAAATCCTCTTGCAATGAAGGTCAACATACCATTTGCCTTCCTAACTGCTTGCTGCACCTGCATGTTTGCTTTCAGTGACTGGTGTACAAGGACACCCAGGTCCCTCTGTACATCAACATTTCCCAATCTATCACCATTTAAATAATACTCTGCCTTTCTGTTTTTCCTACCGAAGTGGATAACTTCACATTTATCCACGTTATACTGCATCTAACAAATGACAACACCTCTAACAATGCAGGACTCGCTCAGTACTGCACTGGAGTGTCCACCTAGGCTGTGCACTCAATTCCTGATGTGGGGCTTGAAAGAAAGAGCTGGCATTTATCTAGCACCTTTCACATACTCAGGGCGACCCAAAGCACTTCACAACCAATGCAGTGTGGTCACTGTTGTTATGTAGACAAACACGGCAGCCGGTTTGCGCACAGCAAGGTCCCACAAACAACAAGCGCCACTATGGCAATAATACCAGAACAACTGCAACTGGCAGCGGTACGGTGGTGGAGTGACTTTGTTGCTGGATTAGTAATCTGGACAATGTGAGTTCGAAATCCCACCATGGCAGTTTTGAGAATTTGAATTCAGTTTTAATTAAAAAACTGGTCTCAGTAAAAGTGCCCATGTAGCTGTTGGATTGTCAAACTAAATCCAACTGGTTCCCTAATGTCCTTTAAGGAAGGAAACCCACCATCCTTACTCGGTCTGGCCCATATATGACTCCATTCCCACATCAATGTGGTTAACTCTTAAGTGGCCTAGCAAGCCACTCAGTTGTATCAAATTGTGAAGGCCCACCACCACCTTCTCAGGGCAATTAGAGATGGGAGATAAATCACAGCCTTGCCAGCAATGCGCATATCGTAAGAATTAATTAAAAGAAACAATTAAGCCTCAAGCCAAAATGTTATTTAATCACATTTCCCACAATGGTCATTATGAAACAGCATTTGCACAGCCTACCATTTCCTCACATTGCACTTCTGCTGAGTGCCAGAGAGAGACATCGACGTGGAGCTTCATCCCAAATTGCTGTCACACCGTGGATGGTACACGCCTGAACAAGAGCAGCGGTGATTCCCGCCCCTCTCCCACCGCTGTGCTGGCAGAACGCTAAGCGGCACTCTGCTGTTCCCCACCTGGGACGGGGGCGAAGAAATGTTCTTCTGCTCCTAAGGGAGAAAGCTGACATTTTTCAAGGTAATTGGCCAACTCTGGGATCAGTTGCCTTTCTCTGGTGCAGTTTCGGGCCCTTTACTAGGCCCATATTGGACTTCACAGGCGAGAGAGAGAGAGACAGTAATTCCCGGGGAACCCCGGGAACTGCCCTGGACACCGCCCCCACCCCCCAACACCACCCCTCCGCCCACCCCCCCACACACAATCCTGAATGTGTCCTGGAGCATGGGACACCTTCAATTCTTTGATTACAACTTAGGACATCTTTCTTCATTAAAGACACTATATAAATGCAAGTCGTTGTTAGTAATAAAGTCAGAAAATGGGGGGTAACTAACGGTGAAAATAAAACAGAGCGCCTGGAAGTCCTTTTCTGAAGTTTCCATTCAGAAACTGTGCACCCCTCTGCCCTTCCATGTTGCAAGCTCTCCGTACCGTGTTATGATGGATACCAAATCAAAGTGAAGTTTTTACTGTTTAAAGTCGCTGCAGTTCTGTTTGATTCAGTCACTAATACTAAACACAGCAAGCTAGATATATCTCCTGCCTCCCCGCTTCCCCAGGCGGGCATGGGTAGAAACTTGGTTAGGGGGGCGCATTCTGCCCACTCGCCCCCACTAGTTCCCATTTGGGTGCCCCCGGGAAGCCTAAAAAATTCACCGGCCCACATGTAGGCGGCCACGCGCGAATGAAATTTAAAGAGGAAGTATATGGCCTCCGTCACATTCCTACATTACAGGGGTGACGACACTTCATTGGCTGTGAAGCGCTTTGGGACGTCCTGTGGTCGTGTAAGGCGCTGTAGAAATGCAAGCTCTTCCTTTCTTCCTTCCTTGAATTCCTGACGTTTTGGTCCCAGTTGCACTCCGGGGGTAGGGGGCCGCCTGTTATTCTTTTTGGTGGCGAGGGAACCTGAGCTAGCACCCTCAGTGCGGCAGTGCACAGGCCGCATCACTGGGGGAGGAGGTTTCTGTCAGGGGGGGGTAAAAAGAATTTTTTCAAAGTTCCTCCCACTGCGGCAGGCCCGCCAAGTCCTGAGCTGGCAAACCTCTGCCCCCCTCTACCTGCTGAGTGAACTCATCTGCTGCATGGAAATTACCCTGGGGTGGAGAAACCAATCCTGCCAGAGGTGTGGCCTGATCCGAATAGCCAGGCAGTTTCCACCTTAATTTTTCCAATTCAGCGCTGTTCAGATGTGCATTCATCCGCTGCGATCTATTGTTAATGTTCTTTGTGCTATTCATTGATCTCTTCTGGCAGCGAGGAGTCTTGACGCCCCCCCACCCCCCCCCCCCACCCCCCGTCAGTGCACTCCTGAAAATCACGGGCGGTACTCTGAAAACCTGCCTCCCGCACTCGTTGGTGCTGAACAGCACTGCTGTCCTGTTGAGCAATGCGAGAACCTTTTGCTGGTTCCTTTCATCTTCAGTCTCGACTGGATTGGAGGTTGTGATAATTGGCTCTTCTTTTCCTGTTCTTAAACATGTATGACTGATCAGAGTCAGAAAAATTCCTTTATCTATTTCCTTTATAAGTTCTTATCCAGAACCTACTTGTACGGGTTTGGAGATTCTTAAGCATGTTGCTGGGGTTCTGAGCATGTTATCATCTGGCCGACTGAAATACAGCTCAGAGGTCTCAGAGACCCTGTACAAGATTAAGTTAAAGTGTAAAGGGGTTGAACGACTGGAAAAGGTTCGGGAACTCAAGCTTTAGAGTCTAGACAGATCAGAGAGCTCGAATAGGACCTCATCGAGACACGGAGACAACAGCAACTCGTATTTATCTGGCACCAATTAACGGAAAAAGGAAGACTTGCATTTATATGGCGCCTTTCAGGATGTCCCAAAGTGCTTCACAGCCAATGAAGTACTTTTGTAATGTAGGAAACGCGACAGTCAATTTGCGCACAGCAAGCTCCCACCAACAGCAATGAGATAATGACCAGATAATCTGTTTTAGTGATGTTGGTTGAGGAATAAATATTGGCCACGACAGCAGGGATAACTTCCCTGCTCTTCTTCAAATAGTGCCATGAGATCTTTTATGTCTACCTGAGAGGGCAGACGGGGGCCTCAGTTTAACGTCTCATCCGAAAGACGGCACCTCCGACAGTGCAGCGCTCCCTCAGCACTGCACTGGAGTGTCAGCCTGGATTTTTGTGCTCAAGTCTCTGGAGTGGGACTTGAACCCACAACCTTCAGTCTCATCAGGTGAGGGTGCTACCCACTGAGCCACGGCTGCTGTAGAAAAGTGGCTCAATGGCGTTTCACAGAGGCGTACTTGGCCAAAAATTGATGCCAAGTCAAAGAAGGAGACATTAGGAGCGGTGACCAAAAGCTTGATCAAAGAGGTGGATATTAAGGAGGGTCTTAAAGGAGGAGAGAGAGTTAGAGAGGCTCAGGGAGGGAATTCCAGCGTGTGGGGCTTAGAAGACTGATGGCACTGATCCCATTCAGATGGGTGAGGGTCTCGCTCACCAAGGCCAGGCGGTAACATGTCTGCCGAGATATTGCGGCCAGAGTGGACTCAGAATCCCCGGCTCCCCCCCCCCCTCCCCCACTCACCCCCAGGTCACGATATGAGACCCGCGAGGAATTTACTGACCTTCGGAAAACCAGCAAGGTGAGGTGGCAGGATGCATGAAAGGACAGATAGGGATCGGGAGTCACGCTAACGGAAGCTGCGAATAATGTAAGCACCCTGCTGACATCGTGCCTTTGCCAAATATGCCGTTCCATTCTAAATTTAACGCGCACGTTTTCTAGAAAGATCGCCAGGCAGGAGCCAATTAATCTGTCTGCTAATTATGAGTAAGCATTTGTAATGAAGTTGACCGGAGGTATGATTCGAGGCTTGTAACTAATGAAAGAGATAAATGAGGTGGAAGCAAACATGCTCTTTAACATGGACAGTGAGCATAGCTCCGGGAGGGGGCAACAAGTACAGAAGTAGGGGAACATGTCCCAGTGGGGCATAAACTCCTCGTGGGCAATAGCACAAAATGGACGACTGCGAATCGACAGCCTGTTTTTAAAAATTCATTCTCGGGATGTGGGCGTCGCTGGCAAGACCGGCATTTATTGCCCATCCCCTAGTTACCCTGTGACGATGGCGGTACAACTTCAGTGAGCTGCTAAGAGTCAGCCACATTGGTGTGGGACTGGAGTCACATGTAGGCCAGACCGGGTAAGGACGGCAGGTGAACTAGTTGGGTTTTCACGGTCACATTTACTGACACCAGCTTTTTATTTCCAGATTTCTTTTTAAACTGAATTCGAAATTCTCAAAGTGCCCATGCTGGGATCTGAACTCTCATTCTCTGGATCACTGGGCCGGGCCTCTGGATTACTAATCCACTAACTACCACACAGTGGAAACGAATATCGGGCGGTGTGTAACGCAGGCTCTCGATTCACTTTTGCCTGTTTTGGCGCTGACACGCAAGATGAACATATACCCCACCGAGTCCCTTGAAATAGAAGATCGGCAGTGCTGATAGGGTCATCACCCATGGACACTGGATGGAATGGGCTTGATGGACGGAATGGCCTTATCTTGCTCCAGACCTCATGTCCATATGAAATTCCACCCTGCCCTGTAAAGGGCAACCGTCTCTCGGAATGCGCAGAGGATGGCTTCCTGTCAGTATGTGCGGCTGCGTCATTCACGCCCAGTGTTTGCGATGTTGTGAATGAACGGTTCGGCCTTTTTTTATCGTTTAACAGCAGGAAGTGAATAGCACACATTGTCCTGTGACTCTCGAGTGCTATCTCTGACTCACCCACGCATGGAAATCAGTGGCATCTGTGCCACTTCCGTTATCAGCGGCATTTTGCACAGCGCGAGGCTTTGCTGCCACTGGGCCCCGTTCTGGCACACATTAAGGTTTTGCCAACTCTGGCTGTGCCCCTGTTAAGCTGCGCGGCCACGCAGCGGTCTGGAGGTCCCACGCAGGCTACTCGCCGGCTTTTAACTGGCAGCATTTTGTTGAATGGGGCCGCGCACCCCAAAAAACAACAGCGGGAGCATTGGTTCGACCTGTCGTGGGAGCTTTCATCGCATGACCTCTCGCCTCCAACCACCCCACGCTCTCGCCGTCAGTCCTCCAACTCGCCATCCTCCAGTCGCACCGCCTGCCCACACCGATCGGAAAGCAGGCAGACTCTTTGTTACCAGATTGGATGATTCTAGATTTGTCAGTCAGAAAGCCTTTTTTTTTGCCCCATCTCCAATACTTTTATCACCAACAAACAAAAGTCTTAAAAAAAAATGAAGATTTTTTAAAAAATGCCCCAGTGGGTTTTTTTTCCCGGGTTGGCTCGCAGCTGTGTCCGGGAGATTAACCTTCAATTCCTGGAGACTCCAGGACAATCCTGGAGGGTTGGCAACTCTACACCCAGCTATAGAGTCCGACACTGGCGGCAGAAGGTTCCAGGAGAGTCGGGAAGGTTGATTGGATGTAAATCCTTCCTGGGAGGGTTGGCTGGGGCGGTAAGCACCTTCTACCTGGGACTGCCAACTCTGCTTGGATATATTCCTGGAGGTTTCCTCACATTGACCTCTCCTCGCCAACAGCCCCTCCCAGTCGAACAGCCTTTTTTTCCCCGTCGCCAATATTTTTATAATTAACAAACAAAAGTGTTCAATAAAAAACATTGCTTTCAATGCCCCTACGTCAGCACAGCATGTCTGCATTAAATGTCCCAGTGTGCAGCCGTTAAGCACCGTGTACTTCCACAGTTAATGTTCTCTGTAGTGGTCACGGTAGTGTGGCGGCTATGTTACTGGACTAGTGATCCCGAGAGCGTGACATGCTAGCTTGGTCTCCGGCAGAGTGTGTCATTGGTCAGGGGTCTTTCTCCAATGGGCTCTTGTGTTGGTGGCAGCCCATTGCCAACACCAAGGGCAACAGGAGGGGGAGGGGGGCAGATCAGTAACTGTACAAGGAAAACCTCAGACTGTGTCTGCACCGTCTTTCCAACGAGGGGAAGATAGCTGCTTCTCAACCTTTAGGCGTGTTCACCAGAGGGGGTGGGGAGGGAGGAGGAGGAGGAGGGGGGGCAATAGTTGGTATGGGGGGGGGGGAAGGGGGGGGGAGGTTCCTGAGTGTTCTCCAAATGCTTCACTCTCACTTTCTCCAAGCAGAGCTCAGATTGCAGATGTATTACCCACCAGTGTAGTTGCCTCACCCAAGAGAGACAATAACCCACCTGAGGAGTTACAGCCATCAGCACAGAAGCTTTGAACCAAACTGACAGCAACAAAATTGGTGGTGAGAGCACTGAGGAGCACTGAAATAATGGCAGAAAACTCGGAGTAATTGATTTCTCAAATTTCCCACCCTGTAAGGAAAGGTTTAATCAGACTGTCCTGAAGTCTACTAATGTTATTCTACTATTGATTTCTCTTTATATTGTAGCAATGTTGATCTTTAGCCTTTGCCTGTTAAGCAGGGAAGTATAAGTCAGTGTAAAATACCACTGGGCTGTTGGACCAGGGCTGACCCCGCACCAATGGTCAGTTGCAGGATGAAGTAATCATAGAATCATAGGGGTAGAAATTAGGTCGCGCCCCATTTGGGGCGCAAATATCGTCCGCGCGCAAATATTAGCGCCTGGCGCTAATTATCGGCACTGACAGGAAACTTCACTTTTCCCGCCCCGGGAGGTGAGTGGAGCGCTAAATTAGGCGCTGCACACCTCTCTTAAGGCGCAAAGGCCTAGGAGTGAGGCGCTAACTCAGCGCACGAGCGCAGCACAGCTGCTGCCAGTTAGCGAGGGAACACAGACACACTGGCGCCGGACACTTCTTAAAGCGGGGGGGGCCACTTGCTCCCCAGCCACACCCTGCTCATTGCAGCCTTGAATCTCAGCCTGGAGAGACCTGTAATCCATTTTGCTGCCAAGCATGGAGAGGGTGAGAGAACGCGCTCATCGCTTCACCGAGCGGGCCTTGGATGCTCTGGTTGACGCAGTGGAGCGCAGACGATGCATGCTGTTCCCGGAGAGTGGCAGGAGGCCTTTGCCACGCGAGTTCAGAAGAGTGTGGAGGGAGGTGGCTCAGAGCGTCTCCTCCAGGAGCATGGTGCCCAGGACCCATGTCCAGTGCCGCAAAAAGTTCAACGACCTCACTCGGGTCGTCAGGGTGAGTGGCTTTTTCTCAATACCTCTCCATCCCTCCATCTCAACCTCACTCTATGGCCAGAGGGTCTTAAAACCCCAATGCACAACACTCATGCAACACCTATGGCCCTTTCATCAAACACACACACACATTCCACACTTTGCATACAGTAAGGGCTATTCACCTATGGGAGGCACATCAGGCAAGACCATGGCTGCATACAGTAAGGGCTATTCACCTATGGGAGGCACATCAGGCAAGACCATGGCTGTATATTGACTCAGATGCTGTCCTTTTTCTTGCAGGCTAAGCTGGCTCATAATCGGAGACAGCAGCAACGGACGGGTGGAGGGCGGCTTCAGCTGCAACCCCTCAGCGATCTGGAGGAGCGCGTCCACAGGATTGTGGCAAGCCGGGTGATCGGTCCCGTCGCCACTGGAGACGCCGACCCCGTTGTGGACAGCAATGGTAAGGTCATCACCTTTTTGTCCTCTGTCCTTCCACTTGTCCCTCACAATACCAGCCTTTGACACTTTCAATCCAACTTGCTAACTCGCTGCACTTATTCCTCCCTTACTGCCACCCTGTCCTCACGCTAAAGCCACTCTTGTACCTCCCTGCTTTCAGATGGTGATTCACCAGCTGAGGAGATGGCCCCTGAAGCTGCCACTGGGAGTGATGCTGCAGCTGAGGAGGAAGAGGAAGCCGGAGCATCAGTGCCACCCTCTCCCGAGGAAGCCCATGGCCACACTGGGAACACGCCTTCCCCGGAGGGGAGCAGGGGGGAAGGGGCTGATGATGGTGAAGCTCCAGGACCCAGCGGGCTGCAGCAACGCCATGGGGGGGGGGAGGGAAGAACGGGGGAGCAGGGGGGAAGGGGCTGATGATGGTGAAGTTCCAGGACCCAGCGGGCTGCAGCAACGCCATGGGGGGGGGAGGGAAGAACGGGAGCCTTCTCCCCAGAGGGAGAGTATGCCAGACACTCCTAATGCAATGGACGCAGAGGAGGAGCGGCTGATTGCAGAAATGAACAGCCAGGCGGTGGTCATGCACACTGAGCTCATGGGTGCAGTGGGAAGGGTGCCCGAATGTATTGAGGCACTGGCAAGGAGTGTGGAGCACTTCGCTGTAGCACAGGCGGATGCCACACTAAAGCTTACTGCTGCAATTCAGTCACTGGCTGCCAGGAACCCATCTGAGCCTGCTCTCATGCAGACTCAGATTGAGGCCACGCGAGCACTGACTGCTGCCATCCTCGATGGTTCGTGCACATGTCCCCGGGGCTGTCACCGCGCCGCAGCAGGCCAGCAATCTGTTCTCCGGCAAATTGCTCCGGATGCTGAAGTGCTGCCCCGTGGGAGTGCCAGTGTGTCGGGCGAGCAGGGAGTTGCTGTCCTCTCTCACGATGACAGCATTCCTGCTGCCAACACTGTCACTTCTCCACTGCACTTGCCACCGCCTGTAGGACAGACTGCTGCCGCCCATGCAGAGTTGGTGCAGTCTGCAGCCGGGCCCTCCAGGCCCAGAAGTGGTCGAGGCCGTCCTTCAGGGGCATCTGCAGTGTCAGGGTCTGACGAGCAGCAGCCTTCCACCAGCCTTGCTGCAGCCACTGAGGTCCCATTACGGAGGAGCAGTAGGGTTAGAAGGGGGGAAGTGCGCAAGGGAAGGAGATCACCCTCGAAGGGCAAAAAGTAGGAGGTGTGCCAAAATGCTGGTCATTTTTTTATTAAGGCCGAGGTTCATGGCCCAACTTTTGTTTAGTGTTTTGGACATTATCTCCAGGTTGTGAGAACCAGTTATGTTATTGACTGTTTTTTTGTGTTTATTTCTATGAGTTTGTCATGAGGAATTGACACACACAGAGTTTGTACAATAAATAAGTTTCTGTATTCAAAATATACATGGCTGGTGGTTGGAATTATTGGTGCCTTGGCCGGCTTAGGGGTTGCGTGCTGGGTTGATTCGTGTTTGTAGCACTGGCAGGGGCCCTAGAAGCGGCTTGCTATTAGTCGTTGACGGACGGCCCTTGCAGTTTGACCATTGTGGGCCGCCCTCCTGCCTTGGTGCTGCTGCTGATCATCGTCCTCGGCCTGTTCCTCCTCTTCCTCCTCCTCCTCTTGTGGTGCTGCAAGGCCTGGTGGCATTGGCTGCGTCCTGAGGATTGCCATGTTGTGCAACATGCAGCACACCACTACGAATTTGGAAACTTGCTCAGGCGAGTACTGCAGGGCTCCTCCGGAATGGTCCAGACAGCGGAATCGTTGTTTGAGCACGCCGATTGTGCGCTCAATAATGTTCCTCGTTGCTTGTTGGCTTTCCTGGTACCGCAGCTCAGCAGGGGTGTTTGGCGCACGGAGCGGTGTCATCAGCCAGGTGCTCAATGCGTACCCCTTGTCCCCCAGAAGCCAACCAACTGGCTGATGCGGTGCCTCGAAAATTTCTGCCACAGTACTCTGGCGCAGGATAAAAGCATCGTGGCAGCTGCCCGGATAGTGGGCATTGACAGCGAGAATCACCTGTCTGTGGTCACAGACCAACTGCACATTCAAGGAATGGAACCCCTTTCTGTTCCGGAACTCCTCTGCATTCTCTCGCGGAGCACGCAAAGCCACATGCGTGCAGTCAATGGCGCCCTGCACCATGGGGAAGCCCGCTACCCTCGCAAAGCCCATAGCACGGTCATGCTGCTTGTCTGGGGTCATAGGGAAGGAGATGAAGTCTCGTCTCCTTGTGAAGAGGGCATTGGTGACCTGCCGGATGCAGTGATGCACCGCAAACTGGGAGATATTGGCGAGGTCCCCAACAGCAGCTTGGAATGAGCCAGTGGCGTAGAAGTTCAAAGCCACTGTGACCTTCACTGCCACCGACAGAGACGTCCTGGACCTCAGCTGAGGCTGCAGATCTGGCTGCAGCAGGTGGCAGAGCTCAGTGACCACCTCCTTGCTGAATCGCAGCCTTCGCAAACACAGCTCCTCGGACATGTGGATGTAGGAGAGCTGTTCACGATATACCCTGGGAGGGTAAGCTCTCCTGTACATGCGCCTGATGGGCCTCCTCCGTCTGGCCATCATTGCCACTCTCTGTCTGCGTCTCACTCTCCTCCGATTGAGCTGGAGCAGGACGACGCCCCCAATCATTGCAGCCCCCATCTTCTCTTTGCCAGAAAAGTAATGAGGTACAGCAACGAAAGTAGCAGCAAAGTTAGGATGAACTAGGCAAAACTACCTCACAAAGCGTTGAGTCAATGTAGAAGTCTCTCTCTCTCTCTCTCCGAATCTCTCTCTCTCTCTCAGAATGAGTGGTGCATAAATGTCGACCACAGAAAAAGACAGGAAGAGGCCCCCTTTAAATAGCGCCCCCCCCAGCCCCACACCGATTGATAACGTTCCAGTCTTCCGGTCGTTGGAAGCGCCAGGCGGTAAGGCAGGGGGCGCCACTCAATTTCCGCTCCGGGGCGCCCCAAGGGCGTTGCACCACGGAATGACGTCACAATCTGCGCGCGCAGGTGGTCGCAGCGGTAAGTTTTAGCGCCGCCGCACAATCTCAAGTTAAGTTCTCGAGCGGCGCAAACAGCGCTGCGCCCGGGCGTTAGCGCCTTAACGCCCCATTAGCGCCCATTTAAGGTGCTAACGGGAGGCGCAACCAACTGAATTTTTACCCCATAGAATCTTACAGCACAGAAGGAGGCCGTTCGGCCCATCGTGCCTGTGCCGGCTCTTTGAAAGAGCTCTCCAATTAGTCCCACTCCCCTCGCTCTTTCCCCATTTTTTCCCCTTCAAGTATTTATCCAATTTTCTTTTGATTGAATGTTACTATTGAATCTGCTTCCACCGCCCCTCCAGACAGGGCACTCCATAACAAACTCGCTGTGTAAAAAAAAGTAATTAAGAGACTTCATTTAAAACTGGCATTGAATCATTTGATGTCGGAAAGCAGTTTGTTCTGCAAAGGAAAATATCTGGGTATACATCATCCTTTTTAATTGGGGTCGATATAGAAGCAGGTCATTGACTGGCACAGGATGGTAATGAGTCAAAGACAGACTTATAATTAAAGGTTTCACTTGGTGGAATAGCAACAAGGGTGTATATGTGAGAAGAGTAAAACTATCAATAAGGTAACAAAGTAAGGGAGCTGCACCGGTCCACAGAAAAAGAGCTTGTTAAGTAAGGAAAACTAAAGTTATTGAGCTGTATTTTTACATATATATAATTATGTAATGGAGAAATGTGTGGATTAACACATGGAGGGAGTGAGAGAAATGTATAAATATTGGCTTTTGGGAATGAGTATTTGGATTGGTGGAGGCCTCAGATCCTGAGCTGAGAACTGTAACACGATCGAGTCCTTCAACTAAACCCGCAAGCTTCAGTTGTAAGTATTGCCTTCTAAGTGTATGTTTAAGTACTATTACACGTTTTGTGTGCTTAATAAATTGGTAATACTTGATATTCAATGTTTAAGAACCATATTGACTTGAGGAGTAAATTATAAATAAGAGGCCATCCTCTAACAACTCCTTCTAATGGGAGCTTCCTCGGGACCAGGAGTGTAAACATACTCCCAAACCATTCTCTCACAGATGTTGCACAATATTTTATGAATTGCAAATAGTAGCGAACACGGAAATGGTTAATACCAGAACTAGTAAATATGTGACTGAAGTTTTCCAACCTCAGTCCATCAAGCTACATCTGGCTGTGTGCAAATGCACCCTTTTACATCAAGCAGACCGAACAGATGAGCCAGCCGAGCTCCTCCATTGCCTCAGGCTGTGAGCAATACTTTCAAGTATGATTTGAGACTCAGAGTAGATCACAGAGTGCAATCGGATTGTCATTAATCTTCCCATTCCAGCTCTGCTCTTTGCATTTGCGTCATTGGCTTGTTTGTATTCAGGCTGCAGTGAGCAGGGTTCAGGGAGATTAAGCATCATGATTAGCTGTGAATGGATTCACAACCACAGACAGATTAGTCTACCCTTCTGTGGTAATGTTAATAGCACAGGAGGGACGGAAGCAGAAAGTGACACACACACAGACACACAAACACAGACACAGACACACAGACACACACAGACACACACACACAGACACACACACACACAGACACACAAACACAGACACACACACACAGACACACAAACACAGACACACAGACACACAGACACACAAACACAGACACAGACACACAGACACACACACACACACACACAGACAGACACACACAGACAGACACACACAGACACACAGACACAGACACACAGACACACACACAGACACACACACACAGACAGACACACACAGACAGACACACACAGACAGACACACACAGACACACACACAGACACAGACACACAGGCAGACACACACACACACACACACACAGACACACACACACACACACAGACACACACACACAGACAGACACACACAACAGAGACACACAGACACACACACAGACACAGACACACAGGCAGACACACACAGACACACACGCACACACACACACACACACAGACACACACACACACACACACAGACACAAACACAGACACACACAGACAGACACAGACAGAAACACACACACAGACAGACACACACACACAGACAGACACAGACAGACACACACACACAGACACACACACACACAGACACACACACACAGACACACACACAGACACACACACACAGACACACAGACAGACACACACAGACACACACACACAGACACACACACACACACAGACACACACACACACACACACAGACACACACACACACACAGACACACACACACACAGACACAAACACAGACACACGCACAGACAGACACAGACAGACACACACACACAGACAGACACACACACACACAGACAGACACACACAGACACACACACACAGACACACACACACACACACACAGACACACACACACACGCACACACAGACACACACACACACACACACAGACACACACACACAGACAGACAGACACA